>JAWQUT010000081.1:933875-974058 GCA_033807755.1 Ellobium chinense | reverse complement strand
GGGGGCGGCGCAGGCAGGTTTCCGCCATTTTGATATCCAATAGTTATAACAAACGCTTTTATCTGTCTGATCTCCAAATGGACATTTAAACCAAGGCATATACGAATAAATTGACTTGTATCAACTGCTGACAGCTTCAGTTGCTGTCGTAAGCCGAGCTTAACTATAACATTCAGCATGAAGATGGAGACTGCGACAGCGTTGCGGTGACGTGCCAGAGCACCAACAACAAGGATGGTCACAGCATCAGACTCCCAGTGCATCCTCAGTAAGATAAAGCATGGACACTTTCGAAGTGAGTGGATCCAGTATCAACGGCCCTTTGGGGTGGTGGGCCCTGTGTGAATTATTGCCCCTAATGCAGGAATCAGGGGAAATGAGAAGGATGACGCAATGGCAGGAGCAGCCGTAACTGGTGACCAGTTAAATCTTGAGGGGACTAGAGGGGTCTTATGGTAGCCATCAATTGTCATCAACTGCACCTTGGCCAACGAGGAGATCAGAAATGTCAAGAGAATGAAAATAATATCGATGGCAAGAAAGAACCAGGATAATGTGAAACCAGCCTAGGACACGGACAGTCAGCCTTTACGTAGGCTACTGCATTATCTGTTGGGCATGGAAGGAGTACAAATTGGAAGATTCAGCTCATCATGATGCCGATCCCATACCCCACGGTTACTGGAGGGGGGGGGGGTGGTCAAGAGTTGACATAAAACATGAACCCACAAGATAGCAAGCTAAAGCCAGTGTCAAACATTGGTTTTATGAATGAAATAACTATGTTGAAATGAGAAATGGCAAATTGCTTACCACATGAACAGAACCGTATCAGTAATTTCATGAAAGTTTATGAAAGATGGCGCTTCTGAAATTGTAATGATCCATTTGCGAATCGGAGCGACACAATATAATTTGGTTGGTTTAGTCCATTATCTCGGCTTGTCTTCAGCCATTTCAGCAACGATAATAACGTACATCAATAAATTACTGAAGGGTTAATCATTTATGGAACGCAGACACGCTTGCGATGTTTCATTATACAAAATGTGGAAATCACACTTGATTGTTGGTTGCTACTTTATCATTTTCTTCAAACCTCTTTTATCCACAAGACTTTTGAATTAATGTCCTTGATTTTAATCACTTGGTCGGAAGAGACGCACACCACAGAATATATTTCGATATATGTTATGTGTTACACACCACTGCTATCTTTGAAAGATCTTTCCAAATGATGCAGACCATTCACGTCAACGCATTTCTTCATCGTTCCGGTAAAATAATAGGAGAAACGGTGGGTTTCATGTTTTAGACACCTTGGCATTTGCCATAGAAATACCTTTTTTCGTCGTTTGAATGCCCCAGAAGACAATAGTGTTACACTTCAATGGTCGAAAGGATCTCTATCAAAACGCGGCTCATGGTAGTGTTTACAGTTTAATTGCTGAAGTGGAAATGATGAGTCAAAATGGCTTTGCCCTGGTCAGGGGCCGCGAGAGTTTTCAACTGTGGTTGTTTTTTTTTAATGGGTACACATGATTAAATCAGATATCCAAGAAAGATACATCAATCGATATTACCGCCACGTAATGCTGTGATAATATATTCTGTCGTATCCATTCGCTCCGTTTGAGTGCCGCAATAGAATATACACATCTCCTTGCAGAACGCGGAGCGCAGCGGTAAATTTTTCATCCCAGGGTCGACTGGCAGACAATACATGCAACGGTCAATATCCGTAATAATGGTCACGCAGCTAGCGGTAGGCTGGACCTAACGCCCCTCGTGCTACGAGTGTTAAAGAAAGTAGATAGGAAGAGAGAATGTGAACTGATGACATACTAGATATGATAAAGAAACCCATGACTGTCTTACAATCAAACATCTTGTAACGTGCCATCAAGGAATCTTTCTGAAATTTACCACATCACCATTGTCATTGACCCAATCCTCATTGTACATAAGCAACCACACAATTTAATAAATTGCGAAACTCGAAATGTATATAAGAGCCAAAGAAATCTGGTTTAATCATAAAATAGATAAAAATTGGTCTTCCAGCTTCTGAAGTACACCATCACATAATGATGATCTTGGCCAACAGAACGTCCTGGCGCTTTTTAGGCATGAAATAACGACGGTGAAATTAAATGGTTAGCAGGGGCGTAGCGTAATGGTAGTCAAATATTCATTGACTACCGCTTAGAAAAAAACAACGCCTGATAAAATGTTTACAAAAACAAACTACCAAAAAATATTGAAATAAATGTCAGTGCTCATAGCCCATTATTAATTCGCCGCCTTGTAACATACTAAGCCTCATACACCTCCAAAAAGCAGAAAAAAACGCTGCACAGATCGCTAGAAATGTTTATCACAACAATGGTACATACACCCTGACTGAGCCCCAAGCGCAGCCCGGTTTAGCTAGCCAAGTAGTCATTTTGGATTTTGACTACAGAGGTTAACTCGCCGGCAGCTCCTCTTCTATTATATTATGCGACAAAATGAGCACTTTAACCCAGACTGAGCCTCAGCAACATCCACAAGCAGTCTTAGAATTTCCATGCCTGTAGGCAAAATTCTAAATGCCTACGGAAGAGAAACGAGGCCGTGAAGAAAGAAGTTAAATGAATGACTTCCCCTATTTTCATTCACCGACTTGGAATTGGGTCGTGTGGATTAGCTACTGCCTGTGTGTTTTCTTGTTTCAGTGTTCATAGGCTAGACTAGATATATCTAGGTCTAAAGTCTAGATCTATACCCTGAAACTGTATCATTTTTGGCAAGATGGATTTAATATACCTGCTATAGTCCGTAAACTTTGCTTTGTGCAAGCTATTCATCGAATTACTCAAGAACCCGCTGTTAGATTTCTCTGAATATTTGCATCAACTTATACTTTCTTATGGACGTTACAGATATTATTTTTTGTCAACAGAATAATAACGGGTATCTAAATTCCCTTCTTTAATCTATATAAATTGGATCATTCTGGGTTATTTGTATGAATAAGGAGGTTTACAGTACAAAAATTAGACTTTAGAGGTTGAAAAATCGACCAGGGGCGTATCTGTAATCTACAAGAATGGAGATATCAAAATGATCAAATTTAACGTGACAAGGCTAACATACACACAAACAAAAAGGTGAAAATAATGCAATTATGTATTAGTACCCTCACTTTTAGGTGAAGTGGTGACTCACAGTGTCTTGTTAACTTTCCTCTTCCGAATCACTCGTAAACGATATCATATTATCATATCCCAGAACATGTTGGACTCGCAGTGCGGGGTTCGAAATCTTGTGATACATGTGACTACGCCTAGCCTCTTTACAAAAGTAGTTGTACAAATGTAGGGTGATCCGTTGCAATGTTAAAAATTTTTACATTCAAAGACATATTTATTTAGATCTACCAATGTGCAGACAAAACAGCAGAGCCGCCGATGACTAATGTACGCCTAAATGAGAAACAGTATGAGCGTCACACATTAACGCGTTCAATAAAAGTGCTCCCCCGTGCTCATGAGTACATACGAAGGTTTTTACATGCACAGGCCATTGTAATGGTTTTAAAAAATATGTAAAGGGAGAAAGTGTACATGACGTTTTGAACGGAACATGGAAATGATGTGTTCTATTACGGTAAACATATGATACTTTGTAATGTACGACGTGATAGATTATCGAGAATATTTTACTAATAAATGATAAGGAAATTTCTAAATTACCAAATGCTGATCATTGAAATCAGTATTTTCATAACGTCCAGACCCATACAGGGGCTGATGCAAAATTTTAGAAACATCTAATGGCAGGTTTTTGAGTAATTCGGTAAAAGGTGTGCACAAACCAAAGTTTACGCACTATAGTATACGGTACTTGGCTGTTTGCCTGCGACGTGCGACGAATAAAAGACACTCTCAATTATGAGGTAAGCCAACACCCAAAATTAAAAGACAAAAATGCCTAATGTTCGTTGCTGCGGAAGAAAGTTGATGAAAGAATTATCATTTTTCTTCAATACCGTTCTTAATTATTTTCCCCACACGCCCTTATCTGTAAGGAGTAAACAATAGGTCAAAACTGTTGCAAGTACCATTGTTGTTTGTGTTGCCGTTGTTATTGCTTGATATTGCCTTGTTATTATGCAGCATTCCTGGTTTAGATGGTAAAGCAAATCTTTGTTATATAATACTACTTTGTGTCATGCATGATACCGCGTCTTTACTTAATGTGTATGTAGAGTGACGTTGAGGTAAAAAACCAACCATTCGCCTAGCACTATGCAAGTTTGAATTTGCCTACCTGGTTTCGACCCCCCGCGCTACGCCCCTGGGTTAGTTATTTAAGATGAATGTGATTTGAGTCTTTATCGAAATATCGGATACCTCGAAAATAGTGTCTTCTGGGTGTAGTATCCTGGAGGCACTGGATGTCGTGCAGGTTAGGATTCGTAGTGAAAAATACGGCGATTCGCGCAGAATTCTGCCAAACCTGTAGTGCAGCATGAAAGATCATTCATTTGTCTATGAATGGAAACAAGGGAAACCTGACGATAACAGCCATTTTTTGTTTGCCTGTGTCATTTGACCGCAGAAGGGGTCACTTCCTGAGCTGTTCCATCGAGTTGAATGTATTGTCGTGATGGGCAGTATGGATTGTTACAGTGCTCATTGTACCAAAACTAGCTCAGTCTATCACTTGATTATTATGCAAATTCGTGTTTAGATCACGTTTTGCGTCCTCTGGTCAGATAGTCAACCAATGAGAATGCTCAAGACAAACATGTTTGTCAGCCATTCTTACTCCATTCATAAAAATATCCCAGTATGACCTAAATACGTGAGCAGTGAACTACAGAATTATTGTGAAATAGGCCTGAGAAAGATCGAAAGAGATTATCTGAGAGCAAGTTATTAATTTTTATACTGATCAACAGATGCAAACTACGATCATACTGTAAACTTTATTTGCAAAGGATACACTACTACTTCTGCTGTAATAAAACCGAAACCAAATTTTCTGTTGTCCTACTGACCTCACTAGTAGCTTTCAAGGAATTTTCTCTCGCACTTGCATAAAATTAAAAAGGATTATTGAAAGTAACGTTAGGTAAAAAAAAAATAAGCAAGAACATAATAAAAAGTAATATTTAAGGTCATTTTGAAGGGTTAAAATGTGAAAACGGCAATTTCTTAAGGTCCATAAATCCATGAAATAACAAGTTTTGATAGAAGTGATAAAAAAACATACTAAAATAACGCACACAAAAATTGCTACACCGTACACACGCACGGGCACAATATTCGGATAAACACATCTGAACGACATCACATGCCTCACGAGAACAGATGGCTGGAGGATATAAAGTGTGCCAGTGCCACGGTAATACTTAGCTGGTTCAGCGTAGGACTGACTGAGTTAGGCAGGGTAAGTCCATTAGTCACTCCTGCTTGAAATTGAGCCATGCAAGGTGATTTAGCAAATTCCTCAATGATCGCCACATCCATCTCATACAAGCGGTCTTCCCAGCACATCAGTGTTGAATTATGTGATGAGAGGAGACCAGCTTGAGTTTTGCAGCACACAGTTGTAGTCATGTTATCCAGCAGCTTTCCTCTCACAGTATGATCTGTTATTATTGATAGACTTTGAGGCATATCAGTGCTTTCTGTATGTCGAATTTTATAGTTAACATCATCATCATCAGCAGCAGCAGCAGCAGCAGCAACATCTTCGTCATCATCATCAGCAGCATCATCATCATCATCATCATCATAGTCTTTCGAAGTGTTGTTTCGACACAGAGTGGTGATGGTTTTTAACTTTTCAGATTCAGCAAGAGGTTTGGCTTTCCGCAAAGATTGACACGTCAGCTGCAATCGTTCCTTTCTCTGTTTTTTAAGAGTTTTCGCCAAAGCCGAGAGCTTGTAATATTGCATATGGCAATTTGCACAGAACAGCTCACTGTTTGTAGTAGGTAGGAAAGCACTCATTTTGACGAGGTATAAACGTTTGACAATACGTGAGCCAAAGACTGTCTCAGTCGGCTCTTTCGTATTGGTTATGTCTATTTTAAAAGCCTCTTTAAAGAAACAGCTGACCACAATTGGCAGATGGTTTATTTCTGAGGACGTGAATGGAACTCCATCGTCTGCGAAAGCCACGGACATTTTATGAGGCACTTTGCAGGTTCCATCTGAGCGCATCTGATACCCTTCGGTGCAAGATTCGACGTTGCAAACCTTATTTTCTTCTTGTAGTCTGTGTTGACTATGTTCCGTTTGTCGGCCTATCTGAAAGTCTTCTTTAACCTCTTCTGTTTCTTGGATATCCGGTTGTAAATCAGTGCTGCAAGTTATCGACGTCCAGGGAAAGAAGCCAACTCCTTTCAGTTCCTGAGAAATAAGACTGACCTTATTTGGCTGTGAAAGTGAAAATGTAACTGAAAGTGGATGGTATTTTGTTGGATTGACATTCATTAAGACAGGAAGAAACTTCACATTAGGAAAATCCACGCTGCATTCAAAACAAAATCTATTGGCATAACATTTCGTGACGTGATCGTTCTCCCCGGAGACATACGATATAAAACTCCTACACAGTCCTTCCAGCTCTGGTTGTTTTTCCACTCTTTCTTTGGAACATGTATCGATTGCAGAGTTCACGCAGCTGGCCATTGCAACAGAGTCACTTGAAAGCGAGGGTGGAAGATAGATGACTTGCGCTCTGTCAAATAGTCTGTCCAAGGTTTCCAAGGACACTATAGTATCTGCAAAATAGTATTAGTCTTGCATCATAAAAGAGTTTCGAAGAAAAGTTGGAATGGGTGGGGGGAAAGAGGACAGAAAAAAAGAGAACAGCGAAAATGCATTCATCCTCTTTGGACCACTTCTGTAGAACAAACCACATATTTGTGAATATGACTGCATATTATTGTGCATTCATTCCTGATTGTGTAAAATGAATATAAAAACACAGATTGAGACTTGCCGTTAAGCGTAACATTCTATATTTGGGCTGTTAGCTTTAAGAAAGAAGTGAAAATTGCTTACATGTATTCAGATAATATTGTTATAAGCGCAGAGGCTGCTACAAAGTATAAAATATTTGATTATTGTGGAACCTCTTTTAAATGATTGTAAACGATGTAATTTAGTGGCGCTAAAAGAGGCAAATTGGAAACGGCTTTCGGACCCTATTTAGAAATTCCTGCGTGAGATGCCCAATCTCTTAAAAGAACACAAAATGGTTCCATGTAGTTATTAAGCACAGTACGCTGATAAAAACACCCTTATTATATGCACATCTGTTAATATAGTTAAATACATTACCCATTAAACTTTTAGGTGGGGCATTTGCATTCCATAAAAGGCCAGCAGAAACGGATCCTCCATGACAATGGAAAGTCTCTTCGTTTGCAAAGATAAACCCTGTGGACAGATCCACTACTGGAGCATTTGCCCTGAGGAATTCTATCAAGCCGAGTGTGGTATTCTGGGACATATCATTCTCTGGCAGCGGTTCGTTAGGTTTACCATTATCAACGGGTATATGTATGTTACGGCTTCTGTTTGTAAGAGTACTTTTGGAGACATTCCGGTTTCTGATACTAGAGGTGATATCAAAGAAAGTTCTGCTAGTGGTCAGAAAGGTCGCTGGAGTTCCTTCTGGAGCGGTCTCCATACCCGCAAGTTCGTCTTCGTTGCGAGGACAGGAAGAAATCATGAAATATTTGTCCTTGGAGCAGACAATATCCGAGTGTAGCAAAGCGTCAAATCTTGAGCGAGTTTCGGCAATGACCCCGGGACAATCGGACGTCATATTTTCACAACAGTTTCTGTGGACGAGACATTTGACATCACATGAGCACGGAAACTGTATAATCAGACCACATTTTCCTCGGCAAGTAACAATTTCCAGTAGAGTGTCACGTGGTATCCCATCAGTCGTGATGACTGGTGCCATTGTGTTCGTTTCGTTGACTTCAGTTTGGTCTTCAGGTAAATATTTTTTTAAATCAGGCTCCAGGTTATCTGGCACAGCGTCATGGGAGAGATTTCCACTGTCTCCAGAAATGTGGTTTGTGATAGTGGCAATGGGTATACTCTCTCTCTGCAACATTGCACGAGTTATTGGTGAGTCTTTCTCAAGACAGACCATACACCACATTGCACTGAGTCCGAGAATTAATTTTGTCATATAAAAACTCGGGATTACGAGCGTCATTTTGATACTGGACAATCCCTCCAAACTCCTTTAGTGTGTCCCCTACTTGTAGGTCAGTGATAAACACTATAACTCTCGTTTACATCCGTACATCAGATGCAAACATCTCGTGCAATAAATGACCGCATATGTGCCAGTGGGTCGCCTTAATAAACTTTCCGTGAAGAGCAACGCAATTTACCTTAACATTTAATTGGATCAAGAAATTTCCTTTGCGTCAAATATCAAGGGCTAAAAGCCGCTATCGACAGCTTTTAAAGTTTGATTAGCAAGACACAGATATCAAATGCCTGATTAATATTACATGAGCTGGAACTGAAGAATGTTTGTAAAAAGCGATTAACACCTTAATTATCTATTTGCCCTTAGGTGTTTGAGTGTATCTTGTATGAGTGTTTGTGGTATAGGAGGAGGGAGGAGAGAGAGAACGTATTTTTATCTGATTAATTAATTAGACTGTATACATACATACATACATACATACATACATATACATACATACATACATACATACATACATACATACATACATACATACATACATACATATCTTTGTGTGTCAGTATGTAAATTAAAGACAGTCAAATAGGCATAAGCTGTGAACAATAAAATCCGTTTGCTGGATAATATGCTGTCGATGATTTATCCTCGGTTATTGATTGTTTGTTTATTTGGCCATAGGCCAAACACAACTTTACACTTCATTAACACAAAATGCAGCAATATAAGAAAGGAAAAAAATGCAAACATGACATAAAAACCCATCATCAAGCCACAATCCCACCATGTACAGCAAATCTTTCAACCATAACATACTCAATGCCTTCCAGTCAATAATCCCCCTCCCCCTTCCCAGCAATATCATCCACTACACTGTCTGTTATCTAATGCACCATCCATTATGGCATCCAAAATGAACTGTCAGTTAGTTTTGCTAAGGTTTATGATTATGCCGTTCGCTTCAGGTTACTGGAACCTGTTGTTTTTTTCTTCTTTCGGCCCTATTAGCATTTTGTGTTATTCTATAAATACTACTGTCATTTCGGGAAATTTCTGTCATGGAGGTTAAAATACTTCTTTTGCCCGATCTTTTAAGGGGGAAAAAAGGGGGGAGGGGGTGGGGATCAACGCCCAAAATTTTTCACAAATCTCTTTCAAAAAAGGTCACCTCGAATTCTTTTTTGTCCCGAATTTTTCATTCGGCCCTGGTTTTGACCGTAAGCTTATATATAGGCCAACACACCTTTTTTTTCATATGGAAGGCTCAAATTGTACCTGAAACTTTAAAATTGGATGCTTTATTTATATCACAGGTCCTTTTACATATTTCTACACCCTGACACTGGCTGGCAAGGCCCCCCAAAAAGGGGATTTTGTATATTAGCGGATTATTTTGGTTGGACAAAATGAGTGATTTGCCCTTCTAGTAGGTGCCAAGAGTCTTCGGATAAAAAAGTAGGGACAGAAAACTGGTAAACGGCCCGGGCCGATACAGATCAAAGACACAGAGCTGACATAAGTTATTTTCTTCAAAAAAATTAGTTCGATCGAGTGTGAGGAATAGAGAGATACTTTCCAGGACCGCAGTTAGCACTTTCGCAGCCACTCCATTAATAACGTTAATAATAATAATAGTAAAGACAATCATATAGCGCTTCATCTCGGGAGGGTTCGCAGCGCCATACAGCCACATGCACACATACTCAAACAGAATTGTACCCCTCCACAAATACGATTCCTTACACACACAAGCACATGCACATACACAAATACACACATACACACACAGCTACACACTTACTCATGCAGCGCCTATGTGTCATAGAGCAGTAGTCGCCGGACAGGTGGGCTTTAATACTGAAACTTTTGGATCATACCTCGTATGTTTAGATCGGGAAAAGGACATAGTTTTGTCTGTACCTTCCTTCTCCCACCATCCCCATCCCTTCCCCCCTCCCTCCACACATACCCATTTTAAAGAGCGTGAGTGTTAGATTATCACAAAAATTAAAATTAATAACGTTATTATTCTTCATTCCATGCCTCGAGGCTAATATTCTCTAGCCATGATGATGGTCAAATGTCATAAAACTAATGCATATGTTGCCTTCTTTGGTAATGATTCAAAATTGCCTGATATAATTTATGGATTGCTCCAGCAGTTGATTATAATCTTGCTCATCCTTTGATCTTCTGCGCGAAGCAGTAAATTATGAGAAGCAGTTGAACAGGAAAGGCAATCAGGATGACAGCTGCCACTGTTTGTGGTTTTCCCTAGATCTAAAGAAACTAAAGGATTATGATGATCTAGCAAAGAAAATACCCCCAAAAAAAGGAAACTCTAGAAAAATCTGCCAACGCAAAAATATGTTACTTTATCAATTCATTCTGTAAAATTGACCCACTAGTTTAGTATGTTCTGGGTGAAAAAAATTAAGAGTCCTCTGACCAGATAACTAACTGACTGATATCACTGCCTTTATGTTAGATCTCCTTCCGCAAGACAGTCCTGTTAAAAGGTACTAATCAGAAAGACTATCAATTGGTAAGTCTCACGCAAAAGCTTTAACGTGCGAATTACAGTAGGCTTGGCTTGATCTGCATTTCCATTGGTACTCTAGATTGCAGGAGCCTAATTGGTCAACAAAAAAAAAAAAACTGGAACTTCAGAGTCAATTAAAGCAGGGTAGAAATACTCATATAACATGAACCCACACCATAGAAGTGGTGAAATTCAGTCCTGAATTTGTATAAAAATAATTGTTGCAGGCAGGGTTTCCCAACATCTTCGGCGGATGTCATTCGTGCGGGCCTGTGGTATGCAAGAGAAGGCCAACTTTTTAACCTCTTTTCATCTAAATTAAAAGTGTGAAAAATCTAAATGAAGAAGCCCCGGTGTAAACAATATATAATTTGAGCACAGTGGTGGCATCAAATCTGCAGAATAGCCTTGGCCATCTCGGAATGTTCCTGTGGTTCAAGGAGAAATGTTTATAAAATGGCTGGAAGAGGCTTTCACAGTTTGGCTCCTGCAACCTAGAATCTAGTGGTCTGTCAGTGTCATGCAACCACAAGTTGTCTGTCACGAATGAGGCTCTAACACTAGAATAGTATAGCATGTTTCAACTACACTTTCAGAGGATTTAAACGAAGTGTCTAAAGAAATCTAATGAATTCTGGCCTTAGAACTTAGTGAAATGGCAAAAAATCAGAAAGGCAGCCCTAGAATGTGTTGCTCCAGTTTGTAATTTTGTCTGAGAGTTTTCGAAAGTGCAGTAAACATAGACATGTCTCAGATGCTGGACAGTCCATATACAGAATTTTCCGTAACATTTTTTTGTTTTGCTGACTTATTATCCTGCTTCTCTCAATGCTGTGTGTATAAACTATAGTCCGTTCAGAAACATTTGCCCTTCTTTGCAGTCCAATATCTCAAAAACTGTCTGATAGATTTACTTGGAAATTTGCATGTGAAGTGTGTAGACCGATGACCTAAGATGTTTCATAGTTTGATTATTACAGGATAAGCCGTTTTTTATTTCGCCTATTCGCGCTCAGTAAATCCTAACCGACCATGCATTTTTAGGCCCCAAAAATTAGAATTGACAGTACAATCACGACTTTCAAGTTCAAGGTTGCAGCAATCCAGAAGCGGATACATTTAAGCAGCAGACTGAGGGACTTCCCCTATGCAACTATTAAGAAACTCTCTGCTAAAAGTAAATTTGCACGCTTAAGGACCCTAAACTTGTGGTTGGAATTTTTGTGTCCTGAATCCACCGAGATAAAGACCGTTTGTGTAATCCAAGTGCATGTTGGGTTCTTGCCTTTGGGTCAGAAATCTTTCGATAGAGACGACCACGTTTTGCTTCTCTAGAAAAATAGTTGTATAACTGCAAAGCAACATTTCGAAGAGTAATTAATCTTATCTTCATCTTGATTTGTCAGATGGTATAAAGGATAGCCAAAAGAAACTAAAACGAAGACACGCCCTTGACACAAACATTCAGACACAGTCTCTCCACTTCCGGGAAGACGTTTAGGAAAATCGTGCAGTTCGGTGCAGAGGGTAGATTGTTCATGCTTAATCCTGGTGCGGTAAAAATGTATTCAGAAGTTGTTGAATTTGCGTGCAAGATTGGAAATGTCCTTACAGTTATTATTGATTGACCTCGCTACTGTAAGTACGTCAAAATATTAGCCAGAGAACCTTGTTCTTTTTTTATATAAAACAAAGAAGCGAAATCAATAAAGGCTTCGATCATCAAAGGGAAAAAAAAATATTGGCCTAAGGTCATCAGTACTCACAAACCTTGTGCCAAGTTTCAGTGAATTTGGTTAATCAGTTACCGAGATATAGCAGTATAAAGAGGGGCAAATGTTTCTGAACGGACTATAGATCTAAGAAGAGCAAGTTTATCACACTCGCCTACCACCATGAGACAGTGAACCACCACCTTTTTCACTGTCCTGGACTGGCTGACCTGAGAAACCTTCTCCTTCCTCCCAACCCCGATGTGCACAAAACACTTTACAGCACCCCGCAACAACTGAAACAAACCGCTAGATACCACTACATGGCAATGAGCAGAAGGGCGAAGGCCCAGATGCAGCTGGATCAATAACAACAACAACATCACACTCGCCTTTCTTGAAAGGGTTTGAAAGAGATGTTAACATGTTGAAGCATTACATTCCAACACTTTGTGAAATCGCGCTTTACACGACTTCAGTATAGTGAACATTCACAGTGCTGGCCTACAGCGCTAGTACAGACTTCCGAAAGCAGTTAATTAGTCCATATTGTCGAAATTGCCATCGTAACTCAATTTTAATTCAAATTTATCCATATTATGTTATTGGATACCAAATTCCTCCAAAGGCCGACAATGCTAAGAGACTGTTTACGCCTTTTCAATAATTATTCTAACAATATCCTCTGAAGCATGACGTGTGAGGTCTAAGAGTGACAGTGCTGCCATAGGAAGCCCTCCTCATACTATTCTGGTTTATTTGTTTGGGTTTAAGCATGACAGAGAAAACAAACTTCATGGTGGGCGCCTTGTTAGGGGAGCTTGGGGTTTCTCTCTCCACTCCTGAGGTCCATTAGGGCCATGGCTTTAGAGAAAGGGTGTTTGCGCTCTTTGTTAGGTGTCATTTTTCTTTACAAAGTGTCCATGAGCACTGTTTATATGGATTTGAGCGCTATAGAAATGAATTATTTTTATTTTTATTTTTTATTATTTAGCAGTGGTAGAAGTAGTAGTTGTAGTAGTAGTAGTAGTAGTAGTAGTAGTAGTAGTAGTAGTGGTGGTGCAGTAGTAGTAACAGTAATAGTAATAATAATACTAGTAGTAATACTAGTAGTAGTAGAAGTAGTAGTATAACTAGTATCATTACTAGTAGCTTAACACATCACATCCACAAACGTACATGTTAAGATCCATATCTGAATACTTTTCGCTTCGCTGTGCTGTCGTTGTGTGCTTGAAACTTTCAAACGTTATTTTGTGCAATAACCTGCTGCGGACTTCCTCACATAACTCCCAGCACATACAAACACGATGTCAGTCGTCAAAGACTTCAAGTAATAATAATAAATAATAATAACATAGAAGCCCCGGAGGGCTTGAAGCGCTTTACAGCCACATGCACACATACTCAAAAACAAGAACACCTCCACAAACACACAAGCTTACACACACAAACAGCTGCACACAGACAGTGTTGCACAAAGGAGCAGGAGTCTTAGGTCCTAGGGGTGCATGGATTCCAGCCTTTTCGTATACCGAAACTGTGCCCGAAGCGGAAACGCCACGATAGGTACATTAATAAGGTATACATGTATTATTCCCAATGCATGATACTCGATTACTTATTACTTCTTTGTAGGCGAACGGGTACTTAGAGCCTGCTGACACATCACCTCTTATACAATATTGGCGAACACTAGCGCGTTCGAGAAGAATCTCTCTGCTGATTGTCCTCTTTGTTGCCTGATTGTGTAATCCTCTCTTTAAGGTTCTATTCCTGCAAGCTTGTATCTTCTTTCTTCTCCACTAGTTGTTTGAAGATGCCAGTAGTACCGGACATAAAAGGATGTACTTTTAAATAGTCCCTACAAGATCCGAAAATTAGCCATGGAGAGAAAGAGGGGGGAAAGGGGGTTGGATTTGAATGTCAAAGGCTAAGATATTATGGCTTTAGTTGGAGACTCAGAATAGACGGGGTTTGCCACTTCAATATAAACTGTGTGGGTTGTTGCTAGGTGGATAAGGTTGCCCTTTTTACTGTGTGAATAGGCCCAAAGTATTACATAGCTTGATTCACCGCTAAAGTTCTCAAAATATACTTGGTCTTGGAGCATTTTTCTACATCTCAAAATTTGGATACAGAGGTAGTCAAGATGAGTGGAAATTATTTTGGCATGGGACCCCTTGATAAATTAACTGGGGATGTAAAACTTTGTATAGCCAACAGTGGGAAAAAAAACATTAATGTCTTCAAATATACTTTAATGACACTCTTTGTAGACAGTAGCGGTTTTTCCATTCTTTCTCCGCCTTCTCTCTTAATCTCAGTGTTAAAAAATATTAATCACCATAATACAAAAACTGTCTTCTTACTTCGCTCATTTATGTCATCATTTCTAAGTAACGTGAATCATGTATGATTGGATTTCTTATTTCATAAGGGAAAGAACATAATGTCATTAGAACTAAGAGCCTGCCTGCTTCTTGTCCTGACATTGTTTCACGGGATTTAGGATAAGCTGCTATGTTATGCTATATATAGAAAGACGAGTTTCCGAACAAGGCTGTTAAAAATCAAACAGTCTGTATAATCTTAAATAAGACAACCGTAAAATATGCTTAACCGTAACTTTCCGGCAGCTTGACTACAGATGTTATAAAATCTTTAGGATTTGTTAGTAACTATAGTACAGAAAAGGCAGAATTCTTGTATCTAAAGACAGTTGCGATTAACTGGAAGTTGCGATTAAGCGAAGTGTGTTATTACATCGGTTACCTCATTTTTCTGCTAAAATAAAAGGGGGGAGGGGACTGCGGTTAGTCGCAGTCTGGCTTATAGATACTTCATGATCATCACGAATATCGTGAACGCAGGACATGATTAGACTAGTCTAAATAAAGTATAGGCCTATTGGGCGTCATAAATAACTCTCCACTTGTCCCCATCTTCAAACTTTAGCCTAATGCTTGAAAGTTTTGTTTGTTTTGTGTATTTAGATTTCAAGGTCCCTTTCAGCACAGTTGTTCCCATCTTAAAACTTTGGCATTTTTGTTGCAGATTTTGATTGTTTTTAGAGCTAGATTTCATCGTCCCTTTCGGCACAGTTGTTCCCATCTTGAAACTTTGGCATAATCGTTGAAAGTGTTGTTTGTATTTTGATTAAGGTTTCATCATTCCTTTGGCAGTTATAGCTCTTTAAGAGACGACGGATGGGGTATTAACCTTCGTTGGACCGCAGACAGGAGGGATGCCTCTTACTACATAGAGGTGCTAGGCATCTGCGGTCCACACTGTACCCTTGTTGTGTGATCCAGTCAATGCTGGCCGCCCTTTCGTTTCGCATTGATGAACATTGCCGTTCCCCAGCCTAGCTATGAGGCAGTTGCTTGAGTCTGACTCTAGGACCTCTCGAATCGCCTCCAAAATGCGAAATAGTTTGACCTTCGCACTTAAAGGGATAGGATGTCAGTAAGAAATTATTTGACACTCGCTTTGCAAGGGTTAAACAACGTGAAAAGTACTCGGGAGGAAGCCACAGCTAACAGGATACGAACCCGCGATTCTTTCCATAAAGTACAAGCGCTCTTCTTCTCTATCACCGTGTTATCATAATTTTGGAAGAAATAACATGATCGTTATGAAAATGCATACAGTTGTTTAATAAGTGTATCTTGTTGCAAACCGATCACCGAAAAATGTTCGAAATGACAACTTTCATTATAGTCTGCATCCCTTACTTCACTCCGTGCTTCCATTTTTTATGGTCTAAACAAGACTATGCCAAAGATTTGATATGGTAAATAAAAATTATGCCAACATTTTGTGTTGGTAGATAACAAAGTATGTCAACGTGTCGAAGAAAGGACTAGATAGTGGGGAGTTATTTTTGACGGGAGGTATATTATTTGCTTTATGTAACAGGAGCTGTGGGCGAGCGCAGTATGTCATTCTGTCACAAGGAAGCGCGAATATACCAGGCTCAGCAATACATTGTGCTAAGACCGCTTACGTCAATACTTTTGACAGGGATGAAGGCTGAATGGAAGTCCGTACGAGCAAGGTTTTATCAATAACTTTAAGTTTGTACCGTTTCCTTTATTTCCTCTATCATTAATCTGGATTAATGACAGTAATAAGATCAAATTTTAATTCGTGACAGAAAATTCTACACGCAAAGTCTCGCTACTCGACGCTCGCTAAGACTTGTCGAGCACGGAAAGTGACGTCATGGTGCGCCCCCGCAAAATCTGCTCTCCATGAGAATTCTCCGTAACTGGCGACGATTGAGGTATAAAGATGCCAATGTTGTTTCTTTTTTTTTTTTGGACTGTTGGTTACATAAGGTTTTACACCTTTCATTAACTTATCCAGGGGTCCCATGCCAAGAGATTTTCCACACACGTTTTTTAGCTCTTCCTGCAAATTTTGACACAAAAAAAAATGCTCCTAAAACAATTAGATTTTGAAAACTTAGACAGTGAATCAGGTTACTTGATATTTTAGGCCTTTTCACATAGTAAACAGGTTAACTTTGCCCACCTGACAACAACCATAAAATTTATACTTGAGTGGCTACATCTCACCTATTCTGAGTCTACAAATGTGTTTACACCTGTCTTAGCCTTTGAAATTCAAATCCAACCCCTTTCTCCCCTCCCAATGGCCAGTTTTCTAATGTTATAGGGACTACTTAAAGTTGCAAATTTTCATGTCAGGTGTAATGGCATCTTCATACCCGATAGACCCAGAGTATGTCCTATGAAAAAGGTTAGTGGACATTAAAGGAAATCGAAGGAACATTCGACATTTAAGCATATGAACTAACAGCTAAGGAGTATGCATTTCTGGTATCTCTTCACCTGAGAAAACACGAATGTACTTTTGACCTGATGACGATAGATTTATTCACACCCACGCAGCTGCGACATAGATACTAATTACTAACCAAGAGTTGAATCTTCAGAGAACTACATGTAGTAATTAGGACTTTATGTTAATTCCTGGACAAGACACTTTGTTTCAATGTAATTGCTTTGATTTCGCAACAGTGTTGCCACTCTGGTCATGTGCTTTCTCCCACAGCATATGTGATTTTTCCTTACTTCTCTCTACGCACAATGTTTAAGCAAATTCAGTGGGGAATAACTATAATTTCACTGTTAGAATGAAGGAAACTAGGCTGTTATTGTTGTTGTTTATTCTCTGCATTTATGTTTTTTTTTCTCCAAAAACTTACGAAAAGCGATTTTCCCCCTAAGTTGGAGATACGGACTTTTCGTTGAGACATTTTACCTTTGTTAGGGGGGAAATCCCCACAAGTGGAAACACCGTTTCAATAGCTTCAGACTATCAAAGAGCTTTCATTAATTGACATTAACTGACCTCCAGTCTTCCTTTACCGTTTGACACGAACAGATCAGGTTTAATAACCAGTTATCGTGTGGGGTGCAGCCCTCTGAGGGTCTTGGCTCGTGTATACGTCAAATGATCAGAAGAGTTATAAAACTAATTGATAACACTTGCTTAGTCTACCTTTATCCCGAGTGCATGTCACCATTATTAATTAAGAAGGCATGTTCTCGATTGATCAGTACGTAGAGTTCTATGTCTCAAAAGCAGCAGGCAGTATCGTATCTGAATATCGATACGCAGCAAGTTTTATGTCGATCTCAACTCTAGCTCTGGAGTTTCGATAACGTTTCAAAACTCATGATGTAAGCGGTGAAAGTTAATCATGTTACTTAGACTGCCTTTCCTCTCAGTAGCATTGAAAGTTTCGAATGTGTCGAAAAGGATCAAATGTCTAGTTAGTATGAGGTAAAAGAATTAAAGTGGTATCGATCTTTTTAAAAATTCTATCGTGGCTCAGTGATGACATTTCGACTCATTCAGAAATGAATGCACCGATTCGCCTCGTAAGTAATGGTGTCGTTTTTGCTGTCCATTAAATTTTTAAACCATAGGAAAAGAGTGGCATGGTTGACTGGTGATTATATTGCTCTTAATTTAAAGGGCGGTACTATTTTTTCTCCACAGATTGTCATGTACGTTATGTGGTATGCAGCTTATCATCATAAAGGCATTGGGTTTCTATGCAAAAATTCACGGGATCAGCACTTACCTGGTTTTGTTGGACTGTCCTCACAGGATTTCCAAATGTAGTTGACATTTTCATCTGCTGTAACATGTCTTTTTTCCTCACCTTCACATCATAGGTAGGCCCATTCCTTGGAATATTTTTACATTTTGTCGGATTGTTGGCTTTAGAGCCTATTATATAGCAGGATAAGCCTAGCAAATTCTGTTTGAGTTTGCTTTTTTGGTTTGTGAATATTATCACATTGTGAAATAGTTTCTAATAGGGTGGGCAGAAGTTTTTGCAAGTCCCTAAAACAGAAAAAGGTACAGAATATTTGATTTTAAAGTTATAATATTTCAAAGATCTCTCTTTCCACAGCCACCAGTTGCTTGGATGTTATCGTAGTGGTTACAATGTAATAGCTTTTCAAACTGAGAAAGTTCTTAACGAGACACCCTACATTGTTTTTCCAAGCACCAAGGGCATATTTAATTTACTTTTGATGTTCTACTGTACGTGCATTGCACTGCACTTCATTGTAATGAAATGTAAATATTTTGGTTACCTCCCTTACATCTCCTATATATCTCGAGCTGCGCTCTTGGGTGTGATTATTAGATTCAGTGTACCATGACAATGTCTTGAATGGAAATAAAAGGCTATTATAAGGTTTATTATATAGGATCATTCTAGATTATTTTGTGGTGTTGTATGTGTGTGTGTCTTTGTGTGTGTGTGTGTGTCTGTGTCTGTGCGTGTGTGTGTGTGTGTGTGTGTGTGTGTGTGTGTGTGTGTGTGTGTGTGCGCGCGCGCGCGCGCTCCCTTCCCCCATTAGCTCTCATTAAATCTGAGCGCACACACACACACACACACACACACACACACACACACACACACACACACAAATACACACACACACATAGAATTAAAAGTGAGTCTAAGTTGTTTCTGAGACGAGGAGGAATTGCCGTATCCAGTTAATACAGCTCAACGTTAAATCAAGATGATAATTTATTTAAAACATGGAACGCAGGTTTCTCCTTCCGAACGCAATTAATCGCTCTTCACTTTTCAGACTCTAATTAAAGGAACACGACAAGGAACGCACAAATCCTAGTTCCAGTGAAAAAAAGACCTCGGACACCTTCACAATTTCGATTTTGAGGTAAACATTTACTTAGGAGGCTTTCTTTCTCTGCTCCTTATCCATCTCCTAATCCTACGATAAGGGAGATAAGTCTGTCAAAATGACACTTCAATTCTAAAAATAAAAATCAGTGAAAAAAATGTATTCACGACAGCAAACTGAAACGTGGGATTTTATATTTAAAAATAATGAAGATCGTAAAAAAAAGAGTTTGTGATTTTCATGTAATCAGCACCAAAAAAAAATGGTGTCTTTCAGAGCTTCCATCTCGGCAAAACAGCTTAAAAGCATAATCTCCTTTTCACATTTTCAGTATCGTAGATAGCCGACGACTGTAAAATTCCTCCATTTCATCAGTGGGCACTCAGTATCCCGGGTATTGGTAGAGAAGTTGCAGGTAATTTTAAACAACCATTTGTGGCTTGTTTTGTTTACGAGAAATTACCCTTTTTTTTTTGGCCACCTTCCCAAATCCACTTGTGGAAATGGAGCGTGAATATGTAATGAAGAGGATAAGTATTTCTACTCTTCTCTAAACAAATACATAATTCCATCCACAATTCCATAGCTCCGGCTGTTCTGAGTAAGCAAGTGGTTAATTTAACATCCACCGAGCCGCTAAGGTGCATTGTAAATTGGTCCATGGTAAATCAGGATCACTTTGAACACATTATATCAGTAAAATTATTGGGGATTTTAGGGCATAAGAAACCAGACGATTTTTCTGAAAGTTTGCTATATTGCTCTATGATCTTTTGTTTCCATTCCAGGAAACCAAAGAAAGCCATATTTAGCAATTATTGCGAGCTTTCTGTTCCAGCAAATAACCAACCAACTGGGGTAAAGCAGTCAAAACTTCATGGAGACACACAAGTTAGAATAATGATTAGGATGAGAAATCAACACATATATTTGGTTTTAAACATATTTTTTTTCACGTATAGAATGACTAGATATATACATAAAAATCTTAAAATCGNTGGAGCCCCCTGATCTGGGACTCTTGCTTCTTAAGTATACAGACATAGATACAGCCGACGTATAAGACTAAGAGTGTGTGTGTTACTGTGTTTGTATATTATGTAAGCTTGTGTGTTTGAACAGATGTGTGTTTGTGTCTGAATATATATATATATACACACATGGCTGTAGCACATTTTTAAGCATCAAGTGAAGAGCCATATAATGCCCTTTAATATGTGCATTATTATTATTATTATTATTATTATTAAAACATTTCGCAACTTAAACAGTAAAACAGCATTATAGAATGGAACAAAAACAAAACAAAACACATATCAATATCAGCACGAAATTTATTATACATGCTTACTTTAACAAGAAATGTATCACAAGCCCTTTTTCATATTAGCAAATTAAGTGGAAAATTCACACAACCTGTCATAATATGAGATCTGTTTGTGATGCGCTCTGACTTAATGAGAAGTAATGGGGGAAGGGAGCACAGTCACTGAATATACAACCAAGAACTACAGAGACATTAAAATGTTGCATGTTTAAACAAAATGTGGCTATCGAGCCCAGTCTTCCGACGGGAAGTCACATTATTGCATGAGAGTGGAAAATTTTCTCATCCAAAACCAGTACATCTACAAGATATCGAAAGAAGTAAAAGAGCTCTCTAATACACGAACCTTTACAGTTAGTCTCTTCAAATACTGTGCACACAGACAGGCCTATTGCGAAACATACCAGACGCTCCTAGATAAAAGCTTTATTATTTCGTAATGTCCATGGGACTGCTCTAGATGAATTAATTATTTGTATTACTTTGAGATAAGCAAAGCATTTCCGAATAGCCCTGGTTTTGTACAGACTGTTTTTATAGTAAGCCTGCTTGAATGTATCTACCATCCGAAAATTTAATATTCTAGGAAGATTTTACCAGGAAAATTGATAGTCTACCATACGATCCGAGCCATACACAAATATTATTCAAGGGAAGCAAGAACCCGTTGTTACTGTCTTCATTTAATACATCAGCTAAGTCTGTTTTTAGTTGATAAACTGTTACTCGGGTTCTTTTTTTTTTCAATCACACATCAGAACTAAGTTTACCTACTGAGATACTGAGACAAAGAGCATTTTTTTAAACAAACAAGCAATCATAGCGAAAGAACATTATTGCATAACCCAGTGAAATTCAATTTGTAACTCGATTATGATGGAGAGACTGGGTGAAGTTACCCTACCATCTCTCTGCCATGATACAGTAAAATGATATCTAATGTAAAATGGGATGTACGAGAAATGGAATACATCTATAATTAGAGTATTCTCAGATTTCTACAATTATAAATTGTAATGCTCCTATTCATACGCCCAGCTATGCACAGTGAGAGATAATGGATGGTTACAGTCTGTCTGTGTGTCTGTCTGTCTGTCTGTCTGTCTGCCTGTCTGTCTGTCTGTCTGTCTGTCTGTCTGTCTGTCTGTCTGTCTGTCTGTCTGTCTAAGCTGAATGAGTGAAACGATGATGGTAAATACCATGGTATTGTTATTATGTGAACAACTGTTATAATTGTATTTATTGTTGTATTATAGGCCACTGACCTATAATGAATAAACTTGAAACTTGAAACTTGAAACATTATTGAGGATGGATTCAAAATAAATAATGATAGTCTTGCAGTCGTATCCTATGAAGATGTCTTATTCTCTTTAGCACACCCCCACACTCCTTCGCCCACACTCACACACACACACACACACACACACACACACACACACACACACACACACACATACATACATACATACACACACACACAATCATACACACACACACACACACGTGCATGCATTCATGCCGGCACGTATACATATAAACACACCCGCCAGCTACCTTTAGAGGAAGAAGGAAGAAGAAAGGATGAGGGGAGGGAATGAGGACGATAGAGAAGGAAGCCCAGGAAGCAGAAGGACATTAAAAGAGAAAGGGATAGAAGTGTAGATAGCGATGAGGAGGAAGAGGTAACTGAGGAACAGAGAGGATGAGAAGGACGAGGAGGAAGAGCAAAAGGAGACAGAATGCCACTAGGAAGTGAGAAGGAAGATATAGCTGGGGAAGTGATTGTGCATGGGAGCATAAGAGACATGTTGTCTTGCTGCATCATATTCAATATTAAAACAACATACACGAATTAACACAATATTGATGTAACATATAAAGTACATTATATCACTCTAAAGCCTACTTCCGTTCGTCAAAAGCCGTGCATAAAAATAGCATGATTCTCAGAGAATGACACCCCTAGCTAGTAAGTACCCAGTTCGTAACCTGATATTGCATGTCTAAACTTCACATGCTTGGGGTCAATATCAGTCGATTATTTCATTATTCAGTTAAACCTCGATATTAAGTATTCCTCAACAGTAAGCACTATTTTTGTCATGAGCAAAGGACATACTTATTATCGAGATTCCATTTTGCATGCATTGCACTTTGCTTTCATACGAAGGAATGTAATTACTGTGGTTATCCCCCTTACATCTTCAATTTATCTTTGTCATTATGAAAAATAGTCTGGTGCTTTAGGACGTTATAGACTGTGGGTTTGGTAACAAAGTTTACATTTAGTTACAATGTCTCATCACCTAAGCAATGTTTGAGTTTGTTAGCAACAAATGATAGCAATCACACCTGATATAGTCTATGTACACCACATACAAACGTTTCAGTATGATATCTGTCGGTGAAATGTCACATTATCTCAGAAATATGCAAGTTCGCCATAGATGACTTCATGCTGCGTAACGAATGGACTTCTTCTGTAGTAAACATCATAAATGAAAAAAGAGGCAGAGGCATATTGAAATGGGTATGTCACACTTCCCCCAGAAACACTGAGCCATCTGGAAGGTTATTTAGTAACACAGTCAACAGTACAACTTAAATGAAACATAAATTAGGTAATGTTCATGTATTTGGTCATTTAGCTCACCAAACATCCACATTCCTTCTGGAATGCGTAACCGTCGAGGAAAAGACGTGCCTGCTGAAAGGGTCTTTGGGAAACTGCACCATTCTATCTTCAGACAGAACATTGGCAATACGCTACTTAGAGATATAAGGTATAAAAAATAAACCATACATAAGTGGCATCAGGATGTCTCACTGAAAAAAAAAATAGACCACTCTCAATTATTATACACGCAAGCCACAACTCCAGCAATTATTATTTCCGCTTTCTACTTTTCTATTGTCATATGAATATAAATGGCTGATATTGTCTTTATTGACAGAGGTATCTTTTACTTTTGGAGGCTAGATTTAAAGGGGCAATCACATTACTGTTTTGCTTTAACGAGAAGTGAGTTATACTGGAGTTGACTAATTGAGAACGATCCATTGCCAAACCTCAGGGAGGATAAAGCACTGTTAGGAATCTAGATTGTTGCATATTATTCTCAACAAATCTTGTTGTGCACTATAGTCGTCATACGTCCGCTATTCAGTTAAAATGACTACCGGAACAAAAAGTAACAGTTTGGTTTCATTCAGTTCACATATTTCGTTACCAATATTCATCCAACCACACGAAGAAAGATGACCAGGGTAGTTGTATTCATGTCCTGTTATGCATCTTTCAGCCGTAAATTTTATCAGCAGACCAGTTTCAGGAATTCCACAACAATAATGTCACATTCTGTACAAACAATAACTACTGCAAAACATAAAGCCCACATATGCTGTCCAGAGTGTTTCTGGATATCCCTACTGCAACAGAATATTACTTCACAGTACCAGTTGGCAGGACACGACTAGTTGATACGCCAAACACTCTTAGAAGCTGTAACGTATCTGAAGATGGAATGCAGCTGAGAGCAGCTAATTTTAAAAGCAGTCCTGTCTTCTATGCCCACCAGTTCATCAGCCAAACTTACTGGAACAAGCAGGTTAATCTCATCAAGGTGTCGAAGTCTCATTCGAATAAGGCCAGCTATCTGGTGGATGAAGCTGTAGAGGATGTGCTGGACAGCAGGGGCGTTCTCTCGTTAAAGCGTCTTTTGGTGTTCTGGGTAGCTCGCTTCAAAGCTCTTTCAGCGTCGTACTTAATCTGGCGAATAGCGTTCAGGTCATCGGTATCTTCGAATGTCTCAGGCTGGAGACAGGAAGGTACAGCGACCAGGTGTCAGTAGAGAGACAGAGAGAGTGTGTATGTGTGTGTGTGCTGGGCCTACACCACTACCATCACCACCATCACCTGCAGAAACACCGCCTTTGCCGACATCAGCAATAAAACGCTTATAAAAAGGGGAGACAGTAAGGTAAAGCGACAAGGTGTCAGTAGAGACACAAAGAGAGAGAGAGAGAGAGAGAAAAAGAGTGTGTGTGTGTGTGTGTGTGTGTGTGTGTGTGTGTGTGTGTGTGTGTGTGTGCGCGCTGTGCATGCCTACGCCACTACCACAACCACCACCACCATCACCATCACAACTACCATCACCTTCCGCAGAAACACGCCTTTGCCAGCAACAACAACAACGAAAAATACAAGCATATGAAAAGTGGAGACAGGAAGGTAAAGAGACCAGGTGTCAATAAAGAAACACAGAAAGAGTATCTGTGTGTGCTGGGCCTACACCACCATCATTACCACCACCACCATCACCACCACCACAATCTTCACCAGAAACGCCATTATAGCCAACGACAACGGTAAAAACTACAAGAATATCAATCCTGGGGACAGAAAGGCACAGCTACCAGGTTTCAATAAATAGACAAGAGAATATAAGCTGGGGCTACACCCAGTACACCGTCTTCACTGACAAAAACAACGAAAACTTCGAGCGCATCAAGATTGGAGATAGGCAGGCACGAAGCGATCAGGAATCAGGCGAGAGAGAGAGAGAGAGAGAAAGAAAGAGAGAGAGAGAGAGAAAATGGTGGGGCTATACTATCACCACATTCACCTCCGCCATGGACAGCTCCATTGCCAACAACAACAATAGCAACGAAAACTACAGGTATCTCAAGACTGGAGACTAGACAGTGACTAGTGCCAGGATAGAGTAGGGCGAGAGAGAGAGAGAGAGAGAGAGAGAGAAAGAAAGAACCTGCATGGCTGCACTCTCACCACCACCGTTATCATCGGCACTTGCCCAACCACCAATACCAACTACAACCACAACCACAGCCACAGTCATACAGACAGTCTACAGAGTGTAACAATATAACCACAATCAACAACATCACTTCCAACAAAGGCACCAATACTACCACCAGTTTGCCATCAAATAGAACATCAGAGCTGGAGTGGTGAAGATTATGTGAACAGATATCATGTCAGGGCAGAAAGAACCGTAGAATGCTGTACACCTATTAGCGTCCCAATACATTAAGACCATATTTGCCAACAACAGTAACAACAATCACAACGACAACAGCAACAAGAAGATCAGGGCTGGAGACAACATCAGAGACAAGGCACCAAAAAAAAAAAAAAGATACCTGTAGCGTATACAATAATGTGTGGCACTACAAGCGTTACCTTTACCAGTAACAAAACTACGACAGTGACTTGGAATAGGAACAACTTTATAAACTAAAGTGATAGTAGAGACTATATAAACAGTGACGACCGGGATAGTGGATAGATACATGTCATTGAGACCCTCTACAAGAGCAATGCCACCACCATCATCGCTACCACCAATATATCACCATCACCACTATGAACGACAACGACTGTGACAACCACATGGAAGATAGAAAGATGGACAGAATACATGTGACATCGTCCTCAAGATGAATAGACAGACAGGCAGACCGACAGACTGACAGGCAGGCAGGCAGGTAGACAGACAGACAGACAGACAGACAGACAGACAGACAGACAGACAGGCAGGCAGGCAGGCAGGCAGGCAGGCACACAGACACACAGACAGACAGACACACAGACAGACAGACAGACAGACACACACACAGACAGACAGGGAGAAAGAGAAATTGAGAGAGAAACACAGTGAGAAAGAGAGAGAGAGTTAGAGAGAGAGCTATATTTACCTTATCCTTGAAGGACCAGCTGGTTTGAAGAGGTTTGCCAAACTTGTACGAGGCTCTTGCCAAGAAATGTGACAGTGTATACAGACGGTGGACAAGCATGCAGAAGAATTGGATGATGAACAACAGACCGAAGATGAAGAGGAAAGCAAGACCTGCAGATGGATACCATAGCATGTCACCATTCCGTAAAGTCACTAAATTACACAACGATAACTAAAATTAATATACAATAGACCTAGGATACAACGGGATCATCGTGACAAGAGGATTTGGCTGTTGTATCAGAGGTCTCGTTAAAAGCGTAGTCATTTTTTAAGAGAATAAAAGAAGGGACATAACAATATTGAACAATGTCAGCGTTACCTCCCTTAAGTGTAAAATGAAATTAAAAGAAATGAGGGTTTTCTATCATGACATTTTAAAGAAGGTTCCATTATAACCTTGACGGTTGAAAATGAGGTTTGCTGTATAAAGTAATAGACTAAAACAGACTCATTTTCTCCACGACTGACATAAAAATTGCGACATGCGCAAAAAATGGAAAGTTAAGTAATGATAAAACTGAAGTCCTTTTCCCCTGACGTTTTGTGTTTTCTCTAGAGTGGCATTAATGCTAATGAAAGAAAGTATAATGAAAGAAAGAATGAGAGAAAATCACCTCTTAGAATGTTAGAAAAGTAAAGAACCTTACCCAGCAGCATTTTGTGTGTGTGTGTGTGTGTGTGTGTGTGTGTGTGTGTGTGTGTGTGTGTGTGTGTGTGTGTGTGTGTGTGTGTAAATAGAATATCTCGAATTAAAGACGGCTAAAACTGACAATTTTTCTGAAGTCATACTGTTGCCCTTACCAATAGGGTTGGCCCCAAGCACTGTAAGATCTCCTTTTGTGGCCAATGTTGAGATGAGAATGAGCCACAGGGTGTTGGCCACGGCCAGAATCAACAGCCAGTTGTTCCGCAGTAGGACCAGTTTATCTGCAATGAAACAGTCATTTCATCAAATAGTGGCACTTGTAAGAATACATAGACGTGCCTGATCCAATAGGATGTTGTGGAAGTTGTAACTAAAACTGTTAACATTAGATTGGGAGAGTGAGTGAGTGAGTGAGTGAGTGAGTGAGAGAGAGAGAGAGAGAGAGAGTGTGAGATAGGGAGAGAGAAAGTTAGTGAGAGAGTGAGACATAGAGACTGAAAGGGAGAGAGAAAAAATGAGATACAGAGATGTCAGTTACCACTTATGCACAAGACTTTTGTTTTTCCTTTTCATTCATTCTTTCTCAATTGATTTGAAATTGTTTTGATTATGGTTGGCTTTGGCATAAGTAAACAAAATTAACATCTGAATGATTGGTGGTGACTTGAGGCAATATTATTTGACGGAAGGCTGGTTATCCAAATAGTACATAAGATGTGTTGTTGTTGTTGTTGTTGTTGTTGTTGTTGTTGTTGTTGGTGTTGGTGTTGTTGTTGGTACCGCTGCTGCTGAGCTACTAAAACAAATTTATTTAACAGGTGGGTTGCTTTTATTAAAATGATTGGCATTATATTTACAAATTATACAACAACGGAAACAAGAAGACCAACACAACAACAGCAACAACAACAACAACAACAACAACAGAAACAACAACAGCATCATCATCAATAACAAAACAAGAAACCTTACCACTGACTTCAGCTTCGATGCCAAAAGCCTTGAGATCTGGCTGGAGACAGTGTTCCCTGAGCCGGTTCCAGAACTCATACTCTGCTACATTGAATTCTTTCAGATAGTGGATTGGAGTTTCGTCAATGGCTTGGCGCATCCTGATAGCTTTTTGCTGAGCTGAAGAAACAGATTTATTGTTGAGATAGACGCAATGTACCCTTCTGCGATCTCAACATCTGAAATCCCCAAACTTCACCACAATCGTTCATCTCTTTATTTTAGTCTACATAGCAAACAAAACAGGATGCTGTTACGATTTGAAGGCAACCAATTTAAGGATGGTGGGCGATGTTTTGGGATTTGGGATGCCAGGATCTTGTGATCATATGGGTGGTGAAAGCAAAAAAGTTTAGTCTGTGCTCGTTGGGGCAAATGAGGCATGGCCAGCTCAAAAATTGTTACGGACATTTTTTGTCGCACGCCCATAGAGTCTTTGCTTCGTAAAGGGATACCAAAGGGCAGGCAGACAGACAGGCAGACAGATAGGCACGCAGGCAGGCAGGCAGACAGGCAGGTAGGACGACAGGCAGACAAACAGACAGACAGACAGACAGATAGATAGATGAAAAGAGAACCGTCGAACTGAATTCAATAATTGTTAAGCTAGTAACGAAAAAGATCTCACACAATTAGCCAAATGATAGCTAAACACACAAACAGATAATAGGATGTATAGATAGAAAGGCGGTGCTCCGATGAGCAGATGAAAAGACAGACGTTCTTGCAGGCAGACAGACAGAAGACATATAGACAGGCAGAAATATGACAGAAGAATGTAGACAGTCAGATGGACAGGCAGTTTCTTTTCTTCTTCCTCTTCTCCTTCTGCTTCTTCTTCTTCTTCTTCTTCTTCTTCTTCTTCTTCTTCTTCTTCTTCTCCTTCTCCTTCTCCTTCTTCTTCTTCTTCTTCTTCTCCTTCTCCTTCTTCTTCTTCTTCTTCTTCTTCTTCTCCTCCTCCTCCTCCTGCTCCTTTTTCTTCTTCTTCCGCATTCCTTGGTCATGTCTGCAGCTGTCTGACGGCTGTGGACCTTGGACTGGATGGTCATTTGCAGGTCTGTGTGGTTCCTCCATATCTTCGTTTCATAGTCGACCGCCTTTAACAACAGTCGCCCCTGCCAGAACAGGACAGTCGTGCAAGACCTAAGGTGGTGTTTGGTCTGCCAGCATGCACTGGCGGAGACTCTGAGCTGCTTTATTTGGTAATTTGATAGACGAGTAGTCAGATAAAAACACACAATCTTTCAATTACCTTCGCTGGGGTCCCTCAACATTCTGATGGCATACATTAATCTTTTGATGTGTCCTGAAAGTGTCCAAAGACGTAAACATTATTTACATAGTCCGGTTCGATAATGCTCCACACGTAAATCGATCAAAACACAAGCGTTTGGATATACTAGCGTCAATATCATTAGTGTATCCCTGGCTTCCCCGCCCCCTCCCTCCTCGCAACTCCCCACAATGGTAAAATACATTTCAATTCCTGGCAATTTAATTTAAGTATGCTGTACCTCTGTAGACTTTATGAACAGTATAATCTTTGTATCTAAGCGCAGCGTGGTTTAAAAAAGCAGCAAGAAATATTAAGGTAAACATAGCAAAATACAGTGGTCGAATCGAGACATTTTGTTTTTTGGTGTTTGTTTGTTTGTTAGGCAAAAAAAAAAAATAAAACACTGAGAGTATTCATGTCATGGAAATAAAATTGCACTCCTTCCTTGTCCAGAAAAAAAAACAACAACAGTGAATCTAAAGATTTTCAACTCCCCGAGGGAAAAAAAACAACTATTCCTAGATATCATAAAAGAATCATCTCAGACTTGAAAATAGAAAGGTTTTCAAACGAATGAAGAAGGTTTTGAAACAACTAAAAGGAAATGATCTGGAAGTATGTTTTTTTTTTCTTCGGGAGTATTTTTTATCCGTTCACACCGATTCCATTATGTTTCACTTATTGCTCAGATATACCACAAAGTGTATGAAGATACATCTCCACTTACATTTTTTTCGACTCTGTAAAACCTGCCGCTTTCAAGCATAACTGTGAACCCTATGCGTTCACGTACTATTAATACTATCTACTCATGAAATAGTACCTTCTTTAGTTATGCCAAGCTCCCTCTCAATGTCCTTTCTGTCGAACCTCTTGAGAATCTCCATCTCCTTGGGCGTCCTGATGTGGTTCCGGCGGAAGTTGGTCCTGTACTGGATGAGGCCAATCTCCTGCAGCCAGTCCTTGACATTGGTCTGGAGAGAACAATTCATAGAGCACTCTCATGATCGATTGTTAGTAGTACTGCGGTGCATTTACTGTCCTCCTGATGGATTGTGCAGAATGGATTACTCATATTTGGATAGTTTTACGGATTACTGAGCACCCTTTCCTGATCATATAAGACGAATCAAACGTTTGAGATCTGGACTATAGTTAGAGAAAGGGGGTGTTCCTACACGGAGTACACTAATTCAGAAGGGACAACTGTTGATCGTGTTTTGAAAACAGAGATTCCCGAATGTTCAAAAGTGGTTCGATTCAGATTAGGTTTAGACCGAAGCACATACTGGTCCCCGAGGCTCCACAGAACACTGGATATTTTGGTATTTAACAAGGGTAATATCGATCAATTACACAGAAAAATTGATGAAAACTGCTTTTCTCATTTATCAGCATATAAATAATGCACTTTTTTCATACATTTTTTTACACCGGCAGTCAGCTGTGGTGCTCCAGAATACTATTGCACTCAGCAAATCTTTAGGTGTAAAATCGGAGTGAATAATCTCCTTTAACGACAATAATGTGACCCCATAAAATGTAGTGGTACTGGTGACATTGTTTACTAAACACATTAATACATGTATAGAATAGAGTCGTAAATGCCATGAAATGGTCATATCTTGACGTCACAGCTAGCAGGGACAATTCTGTTAATATATTTTTCTTAAATTAGCTCAGTGAGAGGAGAATAGCTGGTAATTGACGTCACTGCAGTCAAGGCCGTCAAGATTGTTACCTGACCTCATTTACAACAATGTTTACCTCCCTGAGGACTGTGGTATCCATTCTTAATGGTCTGGTCACTGGCTGACCACAGCGCCAAGGAACAAACTGCCATGAATAATTGATTGTGCATCCAAATTCCATGATTTAAACCATGATTGTGCTTAATAGATCGGCTTACAAAGGGAGACAAAAGATTCATTAGATGACACGGATTGCAGTCATGTTTGGGAGCAAAATTAGCTTATCGCTCTACCCCTGGGACCCAGCTGGACCAGGTCTTTAGAGATAGGGCTTTACTAAGTACTCTTTCAGGAATCAAGGATACCTCGTACTACACCCCTCCCCTAAAAGTTAGATAGATATTTTCGTGGCAGCGGGTATAGGAAGACAGTAATATCTTAAAAACATAATTAACATCTATGAAAGTAAAGCCACTTCCCGGTGTGAAAAGATTAATGAGCTCTAACGAACCCCGAAGCGCCATTCGGAAAGAAGCGAGACCAAAATAAACTGGCGAAATCAATATTTATAACGTCGTTTTTGAAGCGATGCATTTTTGTTAATATTTTGAAGCGTATCAAATCACCCAACAAGAATGTATGTTGCGAGCCAAAAAAGGAAATCATGAACTATGAGCATATTTAATAATCGTAATCAAGTGAAGAAAAAGCCAAATCCCACAAATATCAAGCACTAGATAAGATACTATAACAGATTTACTAAAATTCTCCAGTTCAGCTAGAAAGATCGAACTAGTGAGATCTGTCCAGAGACTTTTTTATTCGACGCGATGTCTGAGGACCAAGCTTGGGTTCCGATCTTTGTAATTGCTCAGATCTTGTGCAATTAAAAACCGCTGGTTACACGTTGCATCCTTAATGGAGGCATCTTCAGAGTCAGTGAGGCTGTTCAATACTGTTCATACGATAACGAGCTTTGAAAAGCTCGATACTTAGGATCGCCTAATGTGAACCAACTGTATAATTATCACGCCAGTTCGACTCTCTACACAGGGGGACTAGGCCTCTCGCTACATGTACTTTGCTGGTTTTTCACTGTAGCTCTCTTTGATTATTGTGACAGATAAGATCAATATTAGTGTGTTTCTTTGCATCATGAACTCCACAAACAATGTAAAATCACACATATATGGAAAAGATATATATTCTGTGAGCCTATCCACCTTTTGTTGACGAAAGCAGGCATTCCTCTTTCAAGAAGAGTGACATGTACTTATACTTATGATCTACCCAATAACGAGTCTGAAAAACATAAATTTCCCCAGCAACTATGTTATTCAACTGAATATAGTCTAGGCCTATCTGTAATAATTTGGAAACGCATGTTTTCTCATCGAAAAACATTTCCATACGTTCATATCTCTCCTAATTTCCCACAGAAATCTCCCATAGTTTGAACCTAAACAGTTTGGCTCCATGGGTGTTACTGGAGAGTGCTCAAGTACTTTGTGGTAAATCTACAGGGATTTTTATTGTCTCTATGATTTACATTAATTTAGTCCCCTGCCATCATGAATATCCGGTCCATTAAAAACTACGACCTTTTCACAGCAGAAGACAAATCACTCAGAATTACTTCGAAAGTAGTTCCCATAATCTTTCGGAATTGTTCGCACTTAATAATTATTAACTCTTCAATCTTTTCAAGAGTGCAGGCGTCTAGACATAAACAACAGCTGTTGTGTTGGCTGAGTGGCAGGCTTTGTAATGCAAAAATGCGTCTGTGATATGCATAGGATTCTTTCACATAAAATGGTAAGTTCTCAGTGTGGCAAAATCGTGCAGTCGTGCAAAGTGCAAATTGTCGAAATCTTTGTCAGCATCCCAGATGACAGGTAACTAAGCACTTAACAACTTCATGGGTAGGGTTGCCAGACTTGGTTCTTTCGGAGCCAAAAACCAGATTTTTTTCTTATTTTTACATCTCTTGACTCCAAAATAACCGACTGGCTCTTTGGCTCTCTTTTGGCTCCAAGGGAGTTTAGGTCAAAATTGTCTAATTTCCTATACAAAAAGTATTTACATTTCTCTCAAGCTGTTTGGTATTTCAAGTGATTATGTCATTATAATTACCGATGAATACAAATCGAAGAACGATCTCTGCTTCTATTTGATAATCATTTCATATTATGTTGCTCTGAAAGTTCTAATGGTAATCCTAAAACGAGTACCCATACAACTCCAAAAGGTGACAGTTAGTAGTAAACGTTATAATATTGTGTCAAATCTTGACCCCAGTAGGCTCTTCCCAGACTTTTGTTTTATCCTTTTTCATAATGTTTGACTCTGGCTCCAAAATAAGTCTGGCAACCCTGTTCAGGAGTTATGAGGTTTACAGATATTATGTTGTGAGAGCTGAAAACATAGAATGCGTCATAAAATTTGGTGTAGGCAGTCACGCTGCATAACACATGAGTAATATCAATATAGATTAAGTATTACAAAATACCACATCATCAATGGCTTGAGAGACCTTCAACTCCTCAACTCTGACTAAAAATTATTTATTCCTACAGAAATATCTCTGTCTCTAATTCGAGCAAATGTCATCGAATGGTTTTCGTGCATGTTTAGTTTGTATTACTGACATTAACCATATATCATTCCTTATGACACTGATGGAATTATATTATTTCAGGTCAGTCTAATTCCTCTCCATGTCGCTTTCATAATAAAATTAAGAACTGTTTTGGTTCCATTTTAAGCAAACACCAAGATTTAGACAGTACCTGGCTGATGATTAATTAGACAAGTAAGCACAATACTGATTCTGACCATTAGTCTGCTGTTTATTTCTATCAACGGCACAAATTGTTTTAACAAGAAAAGTCCTATCACTTGGTAATCGCTTCAGAGCACAAGTCTTGTATTTGAACTTTAATTCCACATTTTTTGTTTGTTTTGTTCATTACTTTCGTCATTAGGTTAATACGGGTACATTACGTAACGTCTGAGGGGAGAAAACTTCAGAGCAATGCCTTAAATATTGAAAAAAAAAAATAAAAAACCTTCACACATTTACCCCGATGAAATATTTACAAGTAAAAGCACTTTAGTCCCTTCTTCTACACATTCCTGAGCCCTTTTGCTTGACCCTACACTTACTACCCATGCTGTACTTTGACGCATCGATTTTCGGCTTCCTCACGCATATCCGGGAATGTTCCATGGGGTCTATTTGACAAACATTATGTTTTACATGCCAAGCTTTTCATGACCCCCTCCTCTTTTTTTTTTCTTCACAATAAGTATGAACGTCATTGAACGCCCTCTCAGTACCAATGCTCCCAAACCATGAAAAAAAACAAAACATTAATGTGGCCCAGCTGCACCGTTTATATTGTTTAAGTCTTAGATTTGAGAGGCCAAACTGAAATAAATTTGGGACATGTAAACAATGAATTAGGCCTGGACGATAGGGTGGGACGAGGGGAGGGGGAGGGGGGCGTAGGGGATATTCGAAATAAAGACCATTGGCTAAACAATAATAATCTCTTTGCAATGAAATGAAGTCACTGTAACTGAAGAACCAGCTGCATAACCTTTTGTCTCGAAAACGGAATGCTAGGGTCAGTTTGTTGAATTTTGTATGATTTCTAATTATTCTTCCAGATCTGCGGGCGCTTTGCTTGACCTCTAGGATAAGTTTTAATAAGCAGCGATCATTTCTGGCAGCGCACTGTACAAGCTGCGCACATCCCGCAAAACTCTACATTGGTATAAGCTCAAGAATGCAGCACAAATACTTCTTTCCATAAGTTTCACATGGAACCCTTTTGCATTGCGGAAACAAACAATTAAGTTGATTATGGCAAGACGTATTTAGCAAAACTGACTGATGAGAAACGTTACAAAAGCAGGTTAAAGCAAAACAGAAATCAAGCACATTTACTCTCGCCATGGTTGGCGGGTTCGAGTTTGCCGATTCGACGTAAGTGGAGAACAATTTTAGTTGAATGCGAAGCATTTGTTTGCTGATAAAGGAAGAATCGAATACACTGTTTTGCGAATAGTACTTATCAGCAACCACTTCCGTTTGCTGAACAAAGCATATCTCTTGTGTCGTAGAATATCTCATTGATCAAATGTATTGTGTAAGACATAAGCTATGTAATCTGTATCATGTTTCCTTGACGGTCAGATAAAAGAATTATGGCGACGCCCTCGTAAACTATGAATGTGTGCTGCACTGCTGCATGACAGGATGAATCATTCTGAGGAATGGATGACGAATATTCTATCTGCCTGTTACAGTCCTTACGTCAGCAAAATAGATTATATTTTGTGTATATAATTCGAAATTTGAGCGTTCCCATTTCTCAGAAAGTGTTGAGTCTCTTTATCAAGCGAGCACTCTTTAACATAGATCTAGATTTGTCCAGAAATTAATACAGGCGACGAAATCGAGCATGCATAACACAGTTCTAGGTATTCTTACAAGATGACAAGGATGGACAGTGCTAAGCACTGATAACACACCGACCCTTGAGACCAAACTTCTAGTGATGTGTTAGAAGTTTTGGGTTTATCAAGGTGCTTCTTTTTAAGAAACAAAACAATTGTGACTTTCACATTAGAATGTCTTCGGTAGAGAGTATAGTAAATATTATTGTATTAATAGAGTTCCGCTGTATTTAGAGGAATCAAAGTAGAGAACTTGCCAAGCACTCTTAGGATGCTTTTGTGATGGGAAGGAATATTGTAACTTCTCTTCATGTGTACATCCGTATGAAATTCAGAACTCTGCAAGTATTAAAAGAATTCTAGAATTTCGTGTTCGACTAATCAGAGAGCACTGTTCTCAGAGAATAGATTAAGGATCACTCCCCACAACCTCTCCCCTCCCTCACAAGAACAAAAAAAAACGCCAGCCCCCAACTCATCCCCTCAGTGAGAGTTATATAAATGCAATTACGAAAACTGACTAATCAACGGCCATTCCTAAGGGAGGTCATTTTCAATCATAATTGAGGGAAAATCAATTGAGTTGCCTAGATTAGTTATCTCCGCCAAGGCAGTTCCGTTTCCGTAGTTAAAGATCCCCTGAGCTCAAACTAATTAGCAGACTCGATCCATACTTGTAGCAAAACAATGACAATTTTTCATGCTCCAAAAACGTTTCGCATAAATCAGATTCCACAACCTCACGCACATTCCACATTTGCCTAAGTCACTTTTTTTAAAAGATAATTTGAGTTGTTTACATTACTATGATCTTCCATTCATCTTCTTTTTTTCTTGTTAAAACAAATGCAAAGTTTTGAATCGTTATTATGTCTCAATTTTACAAGCTAAACTACAACTGCCTCACTGTTTTGCTTTGTGCTAAATGTTGAGAGTGCTAACTTTCTCAAAATTCAGAAAATGACTCAGACGAATATGGAATGAATATGACGACAAACCAGATAGAAACTATTGCAATCATTCTGTTCAGAATTATAAGTTGGAAGCACTGGAGCTTATTTACAAGCTCAAAACCTTAACCCTTTCTCTTAACTCTCTATCGTGTTTTACAAGTACCGATGTCACCAAATTATGATGAGCTCATGAAGGACTATACTATGGGTAGGTTTGTTTGAGTTAGGGTTTAAGGTGGTTCAGCACGATTACGGCTACATAGCCCCTATATATGTGGAAGTAGTTCATTACTTTGGAAATAAGACGTAGGAGTACGTCGAATACGACATAGATACGCTACTTCCAGGACCCATAATATGTGCGTCGAAGCGCTGTTCGGACAAAACGGATAGAATTACGTATAAGCAAGCATAAGTAGCGGAAGGGGATTAAATCATGCTCTTGAACATGTATAAGGAAGTGTCTCTTATGGTCTATAAAAGGTTTGCATGAAATGTACGTCCAAGCACTCTTGGGACAAAACCGTTAGACCTATATGTGCCTCTTACGAAGCGGAGGGGTTGGAGACCATAACCTTGTACATGTATAAGGTATTGTCTCTTCCGGATTGCATGAAATGTACACCCAGGCGCTGTTTGGACAAAACGGTTAGGGTGTAAATAGATGCCATACGTAGTGAAGGGGTTAGGGACCATCCCCTGGTACTTGTACAAGAAACTATTGCTTCTGACCAATACAAGGGTTGCGTGAAGACATCCTGCTTTTTCTCCTGACATGATTTAAGGGGAGGTGAAATCCATATTATGTTACAACGTGTGAATGGATTGTGTAGTCAAACTGTTTCGCGATATATTTTGTTCGTATCATTGACGATGACTAAAATGTAGACATTTTTTTTTATTTTTGGCGAAGTTTTTTTTTGTTAAACGAGCGGCCAATGAGAATATAAAATTTATTACAAAAAGAAAAAAAAATACAAACTACAGTGTGTTTCCAAACCATGTGGCCATATTCCATGTACGTATATAATTATGTCTTACATTAATCATATAAACTGGCCCCTTTAGCGATGTATATGTGCTGTTCGCCTCTGTATCACAGCTGTGGTCTGCGTTGTTTTTTTTAGGTAAATATACTTGTTAACTTAATAAACCATGCCAGACTAGCCAATTCTTCAATTACCTCAAAGTACCATCGCTGGAGGGCACATTTTCGTTGTTGTTGTTGTTGTTGATGTTGCTGTTATTGCTATTATTTCGTTTCCTGCAGGTGGTGTCAATGATCTATCTAACGTCACTTTTGATCTCATGTTATGTCCACTATCAACAACAAAAACAATTACACATACCCGCCAGCTAAAGAAAATAAGACATATTAAAAAATTTGCCAACCAGAACATTAAGACAAACTGAAACAAAACAAAAAAACATACAATTACAAGCATTAAAATATATTTAAATCAACACTTTAGAAAATTGAAAAAAAAAAAACAAGAGAGAAAATTATTTCTAAGTACTCACTTCACTGATTTCTTAGATGTCGGTTCTTAGCGCGCAGTGTTTGTTATTGGCATCTAATGGAAGACAAGCTTCCTCGTACACCTGTCTCCACGGGACGAACTTGATTTCGCCGTAAATGAGTGAGCATTTGTCATTGTTTAACAAAGAAAAGGGGTTAGGCGAAATCGAGCACACTGGTCTCCACGTGCATCCGGTATAATTAGTTATTCAAACATTGGAAACATTTTACTCAATAGCCACAGGCGATTCTGATACCATCCTCGAAATTCATGAATGATTCAGAAATTTAAATCATTATATTAATGGCACAGTAAAGGGCAAAACAAAAACAAATCAAAACGAAGAACTCACCGGAACTTTGTATTCGATCTCAAACGGTGGCAACATGGTGATCTCCGCCATCAGATACTGCACGTGACCTCTTTTGATGATGCCCATTCGCTCCAAGTCTTTCTCGGTCAGTCCCCGGATAAACATGGTGTTCTCAAAGCCGTGTCGCTTGAAGATGTCCGCATACTTGAACTGTATAGATAAAACGGCGGTGATGGTGATGATAATAGTTACGGTGGCAGTTTATTGGGCGACTTCTGATTGATTGATTGATTGATTGATTGATTGATTGATTGATTGATTGATTGATTGATGGATGGATGGGTTGGCCATTCGCTTGGTTATTTGTTTGTTTGTTTGCTTGCTTGCTTGCTTGCTTGTTTGTTTGTTTGTTTGTTTGTTTGTTTGTTTGTTTGTGGCTCAGCCTATTAGTTAATCATTTGCACAGTTAAGAATGCCCTGTTGGGGAGTGGATTGATCGGTTACATAGTCTACCATCCAGTCAGTCGGTTGGTTGGACAGCTAGCCGATCAGTCAATCGGTTAGTAGCTCAGTCAGTTTGACTGTTTTCTAGCTTCCTTCAGTGGTTTTGAAGGAATCCTACCGCCGTTTAGCTAATAAATAGGTGGGTAGATGCCTTCTTACCCTAAACTCCACCGGCAGCCACTCCTCCACTGGTATTGGAATGTCATCCACCTCAATCTCCAGGTGTTCCTGGGCGGCATCTTGCTGGACCTGAGCTGTGTGCTCACCGCTCGCTGTCAGGTCTAGAGAGAGAGAGGGAGACAGTGGTGATACATCAACGTTATATAATAATAGTGATGCGATCTATAGATCTCGTATCACTGATTTCACACTATTATTACCCTAGCAGACCTAATTTCACTACGACCTTCTCAACTCCTTGGGGAGCATACTTGCCGCTACCGTCTGATAATATCTTCTACTGCCTGTTGCCAGGTAACAATTTTACAGAAAGGCGAAATGATAAAAATGTGAATGAAATGCTTTCCTGGGGCACTCACAACATAACTGTGGTTGGGAATCGAACCCATGACCTTTTGATCTTGAGTTCAACACCCTAACCGTTCAACCATATTACTTTACTGGCTTTATGTTTATATGCGCACGAACGTGAAAGAACAACCATGCTTATGAAATCTCGCTAAAATTAGCACACTCATTTCACTTCCTGGTTGTCTCACAGGTACACTGCAGGGAAACAGATAGGTTACATAGACACTGACTGACTGACTGACTGACTGACTGACTGACTGACTGATTGACTCACTCACTCACTCACTCACTCACTCACTCACTCACTCACTCACTCACTCACTCACTCACTCACTCACTCACTCACCATCTAAATCCGACTTGGCACCTGCCTCCCCATCATCAAATGAAGTCACAGAAGTCTGGGCGCCATAATGAGTGATTGTCTGAGCCTCAGCGTCGTAGCCCCGCTTAATGTGTTCCTTCTCCTCAGGGGCGCAACA
>JAWQUT010000081.1:897933-911363 GCA_033807755.1 Ellobium chinense | reverse complement strand
TCTCTCTCTCTCTCTCTCTCTCTCTCTCTCTCTCTCTCTCTCTGTATGTCTTGTAGGAAAGCGCAAGCTCATACGCCCATAGAAAACGATAGTAAAGGTAGTAACGGCCACTCAATACTAAAGCTTACCTCCCCTTCCTTGAGCAGAAACCGTCTCTCTTTTCTGAAGGCGTACCGTCCAAATGCGATGGTCTGCCCGATGGTGAGCAAGGCTGCCGCCCCTGCCAGGAAGTACCAGTCATCCTTATCCTGCTCACAGATGTCGCCCACGCCTATGAAGTCCCTGCACACTGCGTCCACGTTGAACATCGTAATGGTCAGGGGCAGCGTCAGAACTAAGGGGATCCCGAAACAACCACGCTGCATGTTAGTGTGCGTAGCCATGAACACCATGACATAACATGCCAAGGCGCCAATCAAGTTCACGCTGAAAGCCGTCCACGTATAGTCAATAGTCACACTGCTATCGAAATTCCAAGCTTCCAGGAAAGCTTCGTGCGAATCCTTGGAAAATCTCTTTGCTACGCTGAAGTCAGTGTCCAAGAAGAAGAGGATGAAGCTAAAGACGAATGTGGACAAGATTTTGACGCCATAGAGAATGAAAGAGGCTTTCCATGTGGCTTTCTTAAAGAAGGTTGTAGAGAGAGGGTCCCGGCGCCCGCTGGCGTGGTTGCTCATTCTAATGGATCCGACAGAAGCTGTTGCTGAGCTTGCCAAGGAAGATGAGAGAGAGCCGTTGCCTGGTGTTCCCACTGTGGCCCAGGATGCTATAGAAAGAAGACATTCATGAAATATCCAGATTCAACCTGTATGATGACACTGTCCCTTAATTGCAACATATATTTAAAAGAATTTTTTTGTTTTACAAGTACTCAAAATGAGGCCCATATTGCTTTATTGACTAAACGAGGTAACTGACATGACATATTACATTAATGTGTGCACATTCATCAGGTAGACTCTTTTGTTTTTTTTGGATCTAGTATTATGTGGCCTGAAACACGATTATGTAAAATGACACGGTAAAAAGGGAAATTCTGAAAGATAATAATAATTTGGCTACTACAAAACTCAAATTTGCTCACAATTACTGCCCGTGAAATCCATGCTTTTTAAGTATGGAAACAATTTCACTCTTAATTTCTGCAGCAAACAAATTTTATACCGGATGACCTTATTCACCGTCGAGCGTGATATCTTAGCTCCTAGTTTTGCTTCTAAATAGAAAACAAGATCTACTGGCACAAACAAAAACAATAGTCAAGATTCAAAGTCTGTGTTAGACGCTATCTGAGACAACATGCCTGAGTACGAAAGAAAGAAAAAAAGAAAGAAAGAAAGAAAGAAAGAAAGAAAGAGTGTATCTCCCTTCAGCCAGTGAATCTGAGAAGTCTAGTTCTTTCCACTCCCAGGAAGATTTCTTTCAATTGTTGTCAAAACTCTAAAGCACACCAACTAAAGAACAGAACAGAACAGAACAGAACAGAACTGTAGAGTTGGCCCCCCTCCCCCCATGACTCACTGTATGGTATTTGTTGCTGGGTCTGGACGCGTTCTGTAATCATCTCTTCAGATTCGTTCATATGTCTCTGTATCCATGGCAACCATGCTATATTTAGACACACGATGCACATGACCAAGTGCCAAATGTCCAATTCGATTTTATCTTGCCGGTAGATTATGAAGAGGGTCAAACCCACACCAGCTGAAAAGACAGACAATAAGTGATGTTGATGATGATAATGACGATATTGATGATTTTTTTAAACATAAAATCATTACATATTTCTCAAAAGTTTTGTGTCAAACTTGGGCAGAATCATATTTGATCTCTATGATGTTAATGATGATGATGATAATGATCATTGGTTTTTTTTCATTTGTACTTAACCTAATGAAGAATCACATTTTTTATTCGAAAATTCGTAATTATTATATATCATTATACAAGTCCATTTTAAACAATAAAGAATATTTCTTAATCCTTTGCTGGTTTGGACAGAACTTTATTATTTTTGTAATATGTTCCTAAATGATGATGATGATGATGAAGATGATGATGATGATGATGGCGATGATAGTGTTTTTGACTTACTTATTTAATTCCAGTGTGGATAAATGTTTTGCAAATAATGATGATGGCGATGATGATGACTGAAATTAAATAAGTATGATTTCACCCAGGTTTGACACAAACCTTGTTTTAAAAATAATTAATGTTGGCCTCCCTTTATCATTTGAAACACATTTTTTAAAAATTTTAAAGTTTTGTCCAAACTAGCGAAGGATTAAGAAATACACTTTAATACTTAAAATTCAAAATAGACTTATTATATAGTGGTATAAAATAATTACAAATTATTCGACTCTAAAATGTGAGTCTTCTTCAGGTGAAATATATGATGATGATGATGATGATGATGATGATGCTGATGATGGTGATGATGATGAAGACTGGAAAATCTCTTTGCTACGCTCAGCTCAGTGGCCAAGAAGAGCAGGATGCAGCTGAAGTCGCTGAGGACGAAGATGGACACGATTTTGACGTCCTGAAGGATGTCCTTATGGCTTTCGTGAAGGGGCTTGTGGATAGAGAATACTTGCAAACGGAGGTATTGTTAAGAATGGTGCGCTTGTCCCACTATTTTTTTATTGTTTCATTCTGCGCAATGGGGAGGGTATAAGGAAAAAAATATGAAACTAATGCTTAACAGAGAGATAAAGAAAAGATAGAGTGAGCAAGAGAAGCAGTGTAAAATCTCATGCACTCTGTGGTCATGTGACCTTTGCTAGCTTACCAAGGAAAAGAGCAAGGGAGACCATCATGGTAACTTTGACCCCGGAAATGTCGTCCTCTCTGAAGCTCTTGGAGGCGGCGATGCCGAGGGAAAGGGTGATGACAGTGGTCATAATGAGGGCGCCCAGGGATGGACTGTAGTCTGTCAACACTTTCAAGGCCAGTAGGATGATGCCCAGGGGCTCCACAATGCCCACGAGAATACACTACGGGAACAGACGAGTACGTGTGAGGTTTATATGGCGAGGCATTCACCAATAGAACGTACTTCCACAGAGTGGCTTGCCGAATACAATTTTACAAAAATTAGAGGTCTTTCTTTCTATATTTTGCTCTCTCTAAAAAAATAAAGATTTGGATATTGGCGTCTATCGAGATACTGCTTTACAAAAAAGTCATGTAATGAGACATGATGTTTAAGGGTAAAATTCTTTACTCCCAACCCAACAGACATGTCTTGTGATATTTGGGAAGCTCATGGTGTATGAGTGTAATATTTCTCACACGCAACACGGCAGACATGTAGGGAAGTTCGCAGTGTATGTGGGTAAAATTATTCTTACACAACACAACAGACATGTAATGAGGTATTTGGGCAGCTTACGGTATGTATAAGGGTAAAATTACTCACACAAAACACAGCAGATTTTTTTGGCCAAGGAACCTGTCGCGTGCATAACCCCATCCAGGCAGCACGGAGGAACAAGATGAAGTAGGGCACAGAGATGACCAGATAGATGACCAGGAACTGACCCATGTACTTGGCCCAGTTGGCCTGCAGAGGAGATAAAGAGAACAAAATGGTACAGTTGTTATACGTCGGATGATATTGCTAATGATTTTCAACCAAGGAATACAAACTATTTACTTTTCGGAGTGAGTACATTGACTGGGTAGCCAGAATACACCGAATAGAGTACTCTAGCTGGATTGTGTTTTTAACTGAGATGAATATTTTAGTCTATGTTATCTCCTTCTATCAGACTGCTAAGGTTTTTTTTCATCTCATGTTAACGTGTAAAAATTCGCTCACACTGGCAACCTGCTCTCTAATTCAGGAATTATCAAGCTGACCTAAAATATGGAGAAAACAGACTCAACCTTAACATGAACCAATCTATAAATAATGTCCTTCTGTTGCTTTTTAAAGTTGGGTGACAAGTATGCTGCAGTAGGGTTTTGTCACAAAACAGAAATCTTCTCATATGTCTGTCAAGCCAAAATACCCTTCTCCTTTACTCTCTCTGGAAATTGATGTGTTTTCAGAGTAGGCAGATCCAGAGGCTCTTCAAGGTCATTCATTCATCATTCATTCATTTATTCACTCAGAAATCAATCAGAACGACCTTTTAACGACCATTTTCAACGAGGTGTTTTTGTTGCTTTTTTGTTCCTCATTCTTCCGCCTATGATTTTCATATCGTTAGGCCACATGTCCCTGTGAAAGACATTGTCCGGCTCGGTCTCTGTGCTGACATATAGTGTGTGTCTAAGCTAAAGATGCTGGGATATGTCCAGGTGCGTGAATTTTGGTCTGTGAACTGTTGATAAAACGGGTGGATATGTTCTGCTCGTTGTAAATTCAACAACAACAACAATAACAACAACAACAAAGGGTACAGTGTACATACTATCCCTCCTTCTTTATCAATGTCCTCTGCAGGTTTACTCGCTTGCAAAGCTTTGGAGAGAGAGATGAAAGAGATTTTGGTGGCCACAAACATGGCGAGGATGCCAGTGCCCAGCAGAATTGTGGCGACCCACTTGACCAGCGGAATGATGTTAGACGGACCTCCCACCCGGCTGAGCCTTTCTGTGATCTCCTCGTCCACCTTCCACCTGCGGTCAACTGTCAGCTGATCATCTCTGACCGATGTGGGCGGGTTGGTCATGCTAGTCTCGGCCGTGTTGTATGAGCCTTGGGAAGCTGCGAGTTGGGAGATCAGTTTGATTGAACTCTTTAATGAAAAAATAGTAGGTGGAGGGAGAAAGGTTTGCTAACATCTAACCGCGCATGTTTTGAACAAAATATAACAAAAATGATATATAAAAGTGTGAAAAACTAGACCACTGAGTTGTAAAAGTAAAAAAAAAAATAGTGACATGGAGAGTGTGGAAAGCAGGTGAGAAATAAGACACTGAATTTTTTTTAAATGTGTCACATTAACAGAATATACTGTATACCATTGCAAATTTCATTCACCTAGATATTAAACTTTTGGCACAGCAAAGAAATTGAAAACATGTATTTTTTTAAAAATGACTTGAAAGAGCCATATATATATGTATTAGACAGTCCGAGAACATTATTGTTGGATCAGTGTTTTTACTTTATCCGCGGTGACATACCCTTAGCATTTAGATATTTTAAATCTGGATCATTAATAGACACTATATTGCTGCTAATGGGAGGGGATGGGGTAATTATTGTAATTAAATTTGACATTTTGAAAGCATCAAGCCTCGAAATTAGGAAAACTTTTACTCCTTCAGCTTTTTTTTGACAGTATTATGTCATGGCTTACCTGTCATGATATCTCCTATATTATTCTCATCTCCCTCTTTAATGGTAGGCATGGAGTAGCCAGTCTTGCCAGGGACGCCGTTGTAAGTGGCGCCACCACCTGCTGCCAGAGCGCTGTTGTCCATGGTTCCAGACACTCCCAAACCTCCTCAACCACCTCTCTCGTTTTGGGAGTGCCGCTGCTGTCTCCCTTGCTTAGTTCATGAAAATGGCATGATAGGTTTTGTAAAACGCAAACCAAACAATTCTGGTTGGCGAGTTTGTTTTTTTTAATATCTTCTGATATACAAAAAAAAATCAGACGACGAGTACCAGTCCTGATGGAATTAGGGATTGTTTCTCTTTAATGGAGACACTAGGTGTGTAGTCTAAGTATGGACGCCTTCTTGCAAGATTCTCACACCGTTCTGGATGAATTGAGACTCGCTCTGTCATTCACTTTTTATGGCCACATAATGTAGACTTGTTAATGTTTCTTCTTTCAGAAGCACTGTGAAAACATGCAAGTAAGGGAAAACATTAGTGCAATAGAAGGAATATGATGCAGGCCTCCACTTAAGACTTGTATCAAGAGGTTTTGATCATTGTGATTTAAATACTATGTTCTACCGTTTGTATACAATAATCTGTGTTTGAAATGATATTTTTATTTTTAATAAAGTATCACAGGTAACATTTCCTTGCTGCAAAAAAAAACCAAAATTTTGCTCATCTCTTTTAAAGTTGCTACTTTTTCCTTGCCTGGAATGAAGAAAAATCACTAAAGATCATCGGTGACCAGCCCGTTCTTTGTTCAACAGATGCTGGAGACAGAATAACATTCATATGCTTCATAACGTTACCATTGTGCCGATATATTGTGATAATTCTAACAATGCATATCAAGCACTGCTTAATGATTTATGAAGTACTTTAAAAATAACTAAGAACTTACCTAGTCCATCAAATGAATAGGAATTCGATATTTTAAATTTTTTGTAGTTTTTATTTATAATAAAGACCTTCCAAAGATGAGTAGTTTGTAATAAAACAACTATACAAACAACCTTAACAATCTCAGTATTCCCTGCAAGTTTCTGAACTTCTCATGCTCGAATTTCAAGAACAAATCCAATGATCAGCGTAGAATTATGCACATAGGCACAACATCCGCTAGTCTGCCAGAAATCAAAAATAGAGATGAACACTTCAGGAATTTCTGTAGATAACCCGTGATCCTTCCGCCCCGCGTTCATGTGACCACTGGCCAGTCAGGTTCAAAGGTCGCTGGTTGATCAGTAGGTCTTTACGTCCTTCGATCTGTTGTTCGATCACAGCTCTGCTATCAGATCACAAATATTTCAACTTCTGATGACGTTAGACTGCGAGATAAATACATACGTGATGCTTTGCCTGACCTAACACTGCGCAGTGGCGGCGCGTGGTCTTGTTTTTTGGTGGGGCTAATGTAGAGTAAATGACTGCATTTCATTCAGGGTCATGAGAGAAGGATATTATGTCTTTGGCTTGGCTAATTCTCCTCGGTGTATTCCTCTAGTATTAAATCGGAGACTGCTTGCTTATGTGTCACAGTGTAATTTTTCTTGCTGATTGTTTTTAAATGATTCGAATTTGTTTCTTTACTTTTATTCTGAGGTTGCACTGTAAGAAGAGAGGATGGTGGTAGCCCCATGCCCCACCAGCCCTTCATGATATAGCGCCACTGACACTGCGGCTGTGTCAACAAGGTCTTGCTTGTGTCATGAATAATTCGCTACTGGCTGCTAGTCCCACATTGAGAATTTGCCATTTTTGAACAAAATTACCAGCTGCTGTGAGCTGTAATAAAATGTGTCCATTCCAATGTTTCCGGTCTCAGTTTCAAATGTTTACATGATGCACTGATCGATTTTCATGGTTATTGTGTTATTTCATTAAAAAATAAGTAATTTGTTTTCGAAATGGAGACTATGTAGAGATATATAATATGACAGTCAGTATATATTCCAACAACAGATACCTTCTCATTGAGATACTAAATTACACAACACGTTGTCAGCTTAGGTCAATTGCAATGAAACTCCTCAATCTTCGTGAACTCTTTAAGTGGCAAAGACTTATTGTTTCATTTCTTTGCCCACTGATAACTATTACCTGTTTTTAGTTGGTTCTTCTTGAGTCATCCCGAGTCACTTAAAAGATGTAATATGGATAACAGGAAACGTTTAAGTTAACAGACTCTTGAGTGGAGGTAGAGTGAATGGGTGACTATCACTAGGTTATTGAGAGACAGTGAGGGTGAATGTGCGTCATCAAAACTTTATAAGGGTGGTAGATTTACTTCTTTTTCACTAAGAAGATGTTCTTATGAAGCTCCAGTTTCATCTCGAAGTAGTGATACTGAGCCATTATATGAGGTGATAGGTATACATCACATGACCCAAGTTTATATGACCAATTGATGATAACAATTATCCGATAACTGGTTGATAACTTGTTATCATTCAGTCGGAAATGGTGTCATAACATTGTCATCTGTCCTTGTTACCCTTGTTATGTCATAGACTCATAGGCGTACAACACACAAAGAGAAAATTGCACACTTTCACAGTGGCATGTTGTGCCCAGTGCATGATCCTTACGTTGTTTAACAGACAGCGGTAACCACGGGAAACTTCAAAAACATTGTAGTTGTCACCGTAGTTAACACAATACGTTAATTTACACAATAATTATACATAGGCCACAGATACCAATACGCTTTTGTCTTGCAATCTGTTACAATAAGGTTTATGTTGCTGGACAATGAACTGAGATTTCAGGCTCTGAAGGTGATTTGGGCCATCTAGTATCAAAGTTTTGTTATGGAAATCCAGAGTAAAATCATTCCCGTAGACAAAACTGAGACTTTTGCAGGTAAATAGCTCATAAGATTGATGTGGTTAATTCTAATTTTTCGTGAGGGAGAATAGAGTACTTCTAACGTGAAAACTTGTTCTGCAACCACAATTTTCTCACTTGTGTAGCACTTCATGTATTGCAGAAACCTAACTGGTAAAAAAAAAAATGGGACTTTTTGAGTCAGTGAAAGAAGAGTCCAAAGGACAGATTGTGTAGGAATAATAGTACAAGTACAACATAAAAACCACACCGCCAAAGTGGTGAAGTTCAGTCCTGAATTTCTCAACAAATAATTGTTGCAGGCAGCGTTTCCACTGGCTTCAGCGAATTTTATTTGTGCGTGCCTGTGATCTACAAAAGAAGGCCAAATTTTTAACTTTGTTTATCATCTTAATTGAAATTGTGAAAAAGCTAAATGAAGAAACCCCACTGTAAACAGTATAGTCTATTTGAGCTCAGTGGTGGCACCAGATCTGCGGACTAGTCTTGGTCATCTTGGAATGTTCCTTTGGTTTGCGGAGAATTTTTTTTATTAACCCTCTAGTGCTCACTGGTCCATATTTAGCAACCCAACTTCAAGGGTCCAGTATGGAGTGGTTCAAATATGGCACGAATGTTTCAATGCCAGGAGGTCCAAATTTAACCCAAAATTTTTCATCTATTAAATATTGACATTGTTCACTATTAATGTTTTATATGTATTTTGGGTAGCATTTGAAGTTTGTATGTGAATCTTCAGAATTTTCCTAACAGTATTTCTATTCCTGGGCACTAGAGGGTTAAATGGCTCAAAGAGGCTTTTACAAGTTGGCTTTTGAAACCTGCAGGTGCCCTGTGTCACTTTAAACAGGTATAGCTTGGACAAGAATAATGCTGGCACAAAACTGGTTTCACTCAATAAATGTAGACACATTAAGCTTTTATATCATATCAGTAGTTTGATTCGATCGAAAAAACGACATATTATGTCTCAGTAAGTGCAGGGCATATTATTTTTATGATGAGAAAGGTGCCCAAGAGAAAACTCATTCCGGTACTTTCACCTTCCCTCTCCCCTCCTCATCTCGCCACACACATCCCGATTCCTCAACTTAACATTATGTAAGCATATATTTGTGTTTAAACATTTCCTTCATTATCACCTAATCGTAAGGCTTTCAGGTTCAGATGTGGTGGGAATAAATAGCTGATCCACTTGAAGTCAAATGAGTGGCAAGTATCGTTGTCTGCGACGTTCTTTTTTTTTTTTGTTTTGTCTTTGTCTTTCCTTTTTTTTTACGGAAAAAAGAGGAGGGAGGTGAGGAACGGAGAATGATTGAAAAAAAAATTATTGAAGAAGGATAAATGTGCCTTACCCTTTTTTAGTTTCTTTCTTAACCTTAGTCAGTAATGACCACAGGTAGTTAATCTGAAATGACGAAAAAAATAATACAGAAGTAAATAAACACTAAAGAGTGGCCATGCATCTAATTTTCGAATCTCCGCATTGAGCGTTCAGACGTATCTGAAGATCCTTTACAACCTCAAGCATCCAAGCCTTTCACCGTCCGTTCTTAATCTGACGTTGTCTGCCACCCATGCCCAGTGAACGTAAAAAAAAAAATATATTTACTGGTGTGAACTGCCTTAAGTCAAGGACCCATTCAGATAGCGTCGACTCTACTTTAATTCACAACTCCGTTACAGCAGAATAAAGATAACGATTAAACGAATTGAATCTTGTTGTTTAAAGGCACTATAATGTGTTCCTTGGGTATGGTAGAGTATTGAGTGTAAAAGAAAATGCAGTTTAAATGGTTGATAAAATGGAGTTGGCTTTACTATAGATATTCCAGATAATGATATTATATTATTATTCTAAATCTTGGCAACACACTTTTATCTTCTTTTCGCTTATTGACAGAGCATAATATTTCGATCTCTGTCTTCTGATAGTCTTCAAAATCACTGAGCTCTTTTTTTTAAAAAAAAAGGGGGGGGGGGAGAATTTTTTGTCCTTAGGACCCCGATTTTTTACACTGAAATGCAGATATGAATGAGCCATAAGGGTCATGCATACCTGCATAAAATTTATCTACATGCTTCCACCCTCAAATCATATATAACACTATAAATAAGCATAACACCGAGAGAGAAGAAAATAATAAAATGCCAAACTATTCTTCTTGATGCCAGAGGTTTTCAAGCAGAAAAAACAAAGAGCATGTTAGGGATTCGACCTTATAAAGCCAGCCTGGTAAACTTGGTCTGAAAACTATATATTATGCGATGTTCTCATATTTCTAGCCAGTTGGTGTCTGCGCTCTAAAATAACTAACAATGGAACAGGTCATTCGCATATAAGAAAACCCATTGTCTACAACTTTAGTGGCAAGAGATATACCGCTGAGACCAAATAAAATAAAAATCATCTACCTTAAATGTGTGACTTCCATAGCGAAGTTAAGCAGAATCTGTCGACGAGAAATAAACTCAATTTGCCAAATCCATGCAGGTTATAGTGTGTGTGTGTGTGTGTATGTGTGTGTGTGTGTGTGTGTGTGTGTGTGTGTGTGTGTGTGTAAAAGTATGGTATTATGACGGATAAAGAAACGTAGTGTACAGGTGTATTTTACTATCGCACATTTACTACTAATGACACACATATCATCCGTATTGATTTATAACATCACATTCAAACAAAAAAAAAAATCAGGTCTGGAGAATCACCAGGCAGTGGACAATCTTTTTAATTGCTATCTTACATCATCTAATTCTTTATAAAATTGTAACCTCGATACTAAGTTTTTGATCTCGTACATCTTCCTTGATGCTGTCATTACAACACCCAAACTTCTTCACAAAATTTTCCCAAAGTTGCACCATTTGACCTAATTTAATGAATACCTTTTTAAACAACGTCATAGACGATATATCTTTGTCTTTCGTTATTTGAAATGTTACGTTTATGAAGTCTAAATTCCAGACTCAGATTCCAGAGTCTTTTTTTTTGGAATAAGGGAATGAAAAAGAAACTAATGGCTTCCTTTAATACTCTCAGTAACTCTCTTTCAGTTTAAAAAGGGCTATGCAACTTCGAAGGATTAGTTTCAATTCATCTGTAGTCTTTGTTACCATATGTTAGTGCTCGAGAGATAAAGATGGTTCTTTAATCAGTGTTGCAGTCACAGTAAAAATGAAACTGAACTAGATGGCGGGTCATGGATAGAATAGAGTTCAGTGACACTGTAGTAAGTGGTTATCAGTGTAACTGATTTGAGCGTGTCCCGGAGTGTTAAAGGTTTAAGATGATAAAGTGTTGAAATATTGGTTGCTTTTATATGAGGCTGGCTTGGGTAAGTCCCAGGTCATTGAGTATACAGGAAATAGCTAAGGTGGTGGTGGTAGTGGTGGTAGTGGTGGTAGTGGTTGTATATTATTGATCTTATATTAAATATGATATGATATTGAAGTGTATTATACTTCCATTTTCAAATTCGTTTACAATTTTTGGTTTGATATATTCTTTTAGTTTTTACACATTGTTTCAAATGGTGGTGGTGATGGTCGTGATGATGGTGATGGTAGTGGTTGTAGTTGTGGTTGTGATTATGGTTCTGGCGACGTTGATAGATATGGTAGCAGTGATTATAGCAGGATAGGAGGTGGTAGTGACGATGACGATGGTGGTGGTGGTGGTGATAATGATGATGTGGGGATGGTGGTAGTGAGTGTGGTGGTGGTAATGATACGGTGGTTGTGATGGTTTTGGTGTTGATGATGATGTTGATGTCTGTGGTAGCAGTGATGCTGAATTTGGTGGTAGTGACAGTCATGTTTTCGCTGGTGATAACAATAACAGCGTGATGATGGTTGTTTTAGCTGTGGTTGATGTCGTCTTCCTGGTTGTGGTCGTGATAGTAGCAATATTGATGGTGTTGATGATGATGTCGGTGAGGTGGCGGTGGGAATGTAGACACAAAATAGTCTTGATACCTTTCATTTATCTATCACTACGGCCTTCTCGTACACTACATAATTTTTAAATGTAGACCCTCACGTTACAGATATAGGATGCTCATTCCTAACAAACTCGAGTATCTCTTACGACTAAACCATCAGGCATAGGACATTTTACAAAGAAAGTGCTGATAACTCGAGATAAAATCCATGTCTGAAGACAAAGGGTTAAGATGCTCCGCCATTTATCTAGCTGTTACTGTTACACAAAAAGACCTATTCTAAGTTTGGTTAAGGAAATTACTTATGGTAATCTATTCCACGGCCCTCGATTGACTATGATACCTGAACAGGCGACAGCTGAAATGATCTAGTTTGGTTATCGAGTGAGGCATTAACCTCTCTTGAGCAGTCAACGCCATAAAGCTGACTTCCGGTTTGAAGAAACCTGCAACTGACCACCCACTTCACGGCCCATTGCAGTTTGCTAGCATGACCAGGGAACGCTGAGCAAGAAGAAGAAGAAGTTACTGAGCAGGTGTATTAAAACACTGCAGGTAACTTTATTAAGACGACGCTGGCCANGGGGGGGGGCTGGAGAAAAGCCGTGTGCCAGAAAACTTGAGAACGGGCATATTCGGTCTGCACTCACTTGGTTGCTGTGGTCGTATGGTCTACCGCGCCCTTCAGTTGTACTAGCGTCTGACGCTTAAATGATATCCCACTGACACTTGCAACAGTAAAGACAGCAAAATTAGATCTTAAGCCTTAAAATTTTCTAGAAACAGACAGCCAAGATGAAGATTAGATATTCTTGTTGAGTTTTTCATTCATTGGTCTACGGCTGCATTTGCGCGTTGTTTGTTTGCTGAATTTCAGCTAAATGCAAGTCACCGCTAACGTGCAGCATAGAACGGTGTGCAGTCAGACGGCTGGTGCGTCATTATAAAGGTTACAGAAGCCTAATCCAATTTCCCTCTTTGAGACAATAAACTGTTTTCTCTACTGTCACTTGCAAGAAAGTCCACAATCTCTAGGTCTTCTTTAATCATTTGCAGAATTCAATGAGCTTATTAAAAATGATGTTCAAAATATAGATCTTGCAGTTCGTTGTCGAGCTGCGAACCGATACATCGAAAGGTGTAAACAAGCTAACCAGTTTCCTTAACGACAAGTGCTCCGCAGAGAAGGCCACACCGAAACCGAAGCGAATGACCCAAACTTCAGGTTTAATTTACAAAATCAGGAGAGAATGTAAAATAATTCGCAGGTAGGTTCACAAATCTAGGGC
>JAWQUT010000081.1:877909-888648 GCA_033807755.1 Ellobium chinense | reverse complement strand
CCCGAATTAACGAACGATGGTTGGCGGAAGAGAAAGTGTGCTGTGTGAAAATGCAACCCCTAGGCCTATTCATGTATTCATCATCTTGGTATTCAACATGATGGTGGTGGTGGTAGTGCCAGTGTTGGTGGTGAGTGAAAACGTGGTCTGGTGATGGTGCAGATGGTAATGGTGATAACGGTTATGGTGGTGATGGTTTCTATGTTTCTTCTTACTTCTTTTCTACAGTCTATCTTAAGCCCGAGGAAGGGTCATATTTGATCTAAATATTTGCATAAATTTAAGTGATGTCGTATTTAAAGTTGTGGGTGCCTAATTCGTCCAGAATCCAAAACTAATAAGAGTCAAAAAATAGCATCGTATGGTGAGCAAGGTGAGAGTGGTGGCAAAGATGGTGGTGGTGATAATGAAAAGTGCTTGCGCATTAACGATTGGATCTCTTACCATTCAGGCATCTTAAGAATTACCTTATTAAATCTGTGCTGAATGCACATTTTGTAGTGTTCAAAATGCAGAGTTAATGTAATGCTTACGATGGTAACAGATCAGATCCCACCAATAATGCACAAGTTCTTAATTGATGATGGTGGGGTGGTGATGATGCATGAGATGGTGGTGAGGTGTCTGGAGTCATAAAAATGGGGACACACAGCAAGGAAAGAAGCTGATCACTGTTGACTGTGACAAATGATATGCGACCAAGGATGACACATTGTTTCAGCATCATTATTTCAGTTTAATACTCTTATTATACTTATAGGCTGGCGAAATGGCACATTGTGTACACCACATTAAATTCGTTAACATAATACTACGTTGTAAAATAATACACTACTATATTACATCAATAAGTTGCACAACAATTTCATCGTGAAAAGTCCATTCATTCATTCATTCATTCATTCATTCATTCATTCATTTATTCATTCATTCATTCATTCATTCATTCATACATACATTCATTCATTTACTAGTTCAGTTTATATTTTTACTTCATCATAAGGTAGTCTAGTATTATAATCAATATCCAGTTATTTACATAGCAGCATTACACGTTGTTAACATTAACATGATTCACTACTTTTTTCACACAAAATCATGACATTATCATCTATTAAGTAATTAAATATTCATATGAAAAGTCAATAAGGGTCTTATCATTATCATAATACAGACGTTGTACAAAATATAAACCGAGCAAATCCTGACAGAAACAGGAAGGAGTCGTATGCTGAACCTGTCAACCCCTATATTTATTGGTAGTCCTATTTTGTGACTGGAATCACTGTGACGTCCAAATAATATCGTTACTGACTGTCAATCAAACTGGAGTCGGGAGTACCCTGCTAGTGGATATCTGAAAACATCCACTATGTTGCATAGGCCTGGTCCCAAGTATAGTCAAAACCTTGACGATTACAAACTCGGTCAGCACAATCAGTCATACTTGAGTCGTGAGTACTCAGTTAGTTGACACCTGAAAACGTCCACCAAGGCACAAAGGCTTAATTCTAAGTATAGTCAGGACTTAGACGTTTACAGACTTGGTCAGTTTACGAGGGAAAGCTCTGTGCTGACCCAGTCTCTCAGGACTCTGGCCTTTCGAAGTGAGTCAAGCAAACGGCAAGACCAATAGTTTCGCTAATACTCGTTGAGTGCAGTTAAAAACAACATGGCTTTTATCTCACTTCGGGAAAGCTATAAGGTTCATAGTCGAGGCCTTTTGTGGGGTCTCCTGAGATCGAGGGAGACCGTCTCAGAAACTGAGTTCTATCATTGCTCAGCAACAGCCTGTCCATAACTAGACCTGGAAATCAGTCAGTCTACGTTATATCTGATCATATCCGCATGGGCTGCTCCAACAAATGCCTTGACAGGACCAATGGTTTGCCAAATATCTCTCAGTAGCTGCGGAGTATTTCCACTCATCCGGTCGTTTCCGTATCCGGTTCTCAGCAACTTCCGGGTCACAGGTGGGAACTGCGATTGGTCCGTATGATCAGAAGTTCTTTTGGCGTCTGGCGTTTGTGATTGTGAGATCGAGACTTGGCCTTTGGATACTCTATGATTTGATATCTGGGGAGGATAGCACACAGGTACAAATGAAAATCCCGTTCATCTCAGATAAAGAGGTAATCATAACAAATGTATCATCTTTAGCACGTTAGCTTGAATGCCATTTTGTCTAGTGCCAGAAAGAGAGAGAGAGAGAGTGAGAGCACAGTGCTCATCGTGGTAGAGAACTGGGTGTCCATAAGCAGAAAGCCTCTGAACACTTCTTCCCCTCTCTCTCTCTCTCTCTCTCTCTCTCTCTCTCTCTCTCCCTGACCAACGCAAAACGGTGTTTTAGAAGTGCGGCTGACAGCGTAAAAGATTAGAGTGGCACTAACCTAAGAGATATCAGTATGTACGAGTATAGCTTCGTCAACTAACAGGCAGGCAAGCAAGCAGGCAGGCGGGCTAGCAGACAGGCAGGCAGACAGACAATCACAGACAGACAGACAGACAGACAGACAGGCAGACAGGTAGACAGACAAACAGACAGAACATGTCAAGAGCTTCGAAGCTTACTTGACACTCACGTGGTTTGACTTTTTGACAGTTCTTTCCCTTGTTCCTGAATTATTGTGCGTTAGACAGAACACTTATACTTGCACTATGCTATGCATTTAATATTATATTAAAGCTTCCTTACCAAGAAAATATTTTGCACCTCGACGCTGTCTCCAACAGTGACATTCCACACGAGTGGCTCGTATGATGCCAGGACAAGCGTGATGCTGATCTTTTTATTGCTAGTGACCAACAAGCTGGTAGAGGGCGCTCGGCAATTGCCATAGATACTGATTACGTGGACTTCTGGAGATGTGTCAATGAGTTCTCCGTCTTCTGTCGCAACCTCAGATGCGTCCGTAGCAATCTCGTGCGTATTATAGATGTAGGATGTATCTGCAGCTAAACTGCTGAGTGTCTTGGAAGATACTGAGGCTCGATTCTCTGGAGTGACATTTTCCTTTAAGGAATTATCAGCTTCTTTAATAAAGTCTCTGTGTGGAGTGATCAGTGAGCTGCTTGTGGCTGTTTCTTCCAGGGCTCTTTCTGAGATGTCTTTTGACCCGATCATGTGATCAGTGATTGTCATATAGGCTTCTTGTTTTGCTTTGTAGTCATCAGGAAGTCTGGTTGTAGATGCAGGCGGTTTGTTTAGGGCATATGTGTCTTCGCTGAAGCAAGCATACACGTTCTGCGCTTGCCCAGAGAAAGAGACAGCCACTGACGTCATGGTTAGCGGGTACATCTTGATATGGCAGCTGGCGAAGGTTGCTGTGAAGAGAACATAAAAGGTTTGATTAAGTGGTGCAGGTCATGCCATTATGATATTAATGGTAGTTATAGATGGGGAGGGGGGATTGTGGTTGTGGTGGTGGTGGTGAGGAAAGTGTTGCAGTAGTGATAATGATGGAAGTGGTGGCGCTAGTGCTGGTAGTGATCGTGATGATAGTGGTGGTGGTGGAGATGACTGGGTGGGAGGAGGGTATAATACTGGCAGTAATGATGGAGGCTATGGTAGTTTTCCATCCGTGACGTTCTTCTACAGTTTTGTTTGGCTTTTTTTTTTTATTACAAGCAATCGCAGGGAGGTAGGCAGAAGGGTCATAGGAGGGGGAATAGAGAACAAGTGACGAGAAGACAGAGAGAAAGAAAGAGAGAGAAGAGAGAGAGAGGGAGGGGGAGGGTGAATAGGCAGGAGGAGTGAAAAATAAAGTGGAGGCGCTACCCTTTTCCAGAGACTGTAATGCACATAACATGGTATGCAACTTATGCCAATGAATGCACTGGTTTTCTATGCAAAAGTACACACCAAAGTGCTGAATGGTGCATTCTTCTCCCTCAAAGGTGATGATCTTAGAACACGTGTCTTTAGTGATGGAACCAGTTATTTGACACCAAGTTTCACTTATGGTTCTGAGATATTTTTATGCATGATCTATGGAGGTGGGTTTGTTTTTAATTATCAGGATCTTGCAACACCGTTTGATGATAAATGAAATAACTTCGTATCCAGACAAAATCAGGAAAGCCTCCTTAAGATCATGCGTAAGGCTGTCTAGGAGACGTGGGTGAAATATGATGTCAAACAACTGGCGCCATCGCAAATGACAGTTGCCCTAAAATCATCACCTCTGAGGGAGAAATATGCACCATTCAGCATTTTGGTGTGCAAGGTTGCATAGGAATCCACTGCATTCACGGTGATTAGTTGCACACCATGTAATGTGCATTAGATTTTCTGGAAAAAGGGTAGTGTCTACCCTTAAGAGCCATGGAAAAGAGCAAAGATAATAGACACAGCTGAGGATGACACATTCGTGTACCCAGTGTGCAAATACACTTATCCTGAGTCAATCTCAAATATTTTTGTTTTTAAACTGCCAAATTTTGTGACGGCCATAACTCGGTCATTTGACACAGCTAACTTAAAATGCCCGCCAAATCCTATTCTGTTGAAAACATTACTTTAATAGATCTTAAGCTTTCTTTAGAAAATATGTAAAGCTGCAAACGGCGATATATGAGTTATATTTTCTTTCGGCCAGAAGCTTAAAATCGTGTCAAAATAAAATTCTATTGTGATTCTCTCCAGTAATGACATCCACTATAAGATTAAGAGCTGTTTCGTGGATCGCATGTTACAAATAACCTTATGATGATGATAGAAAACAACAAAAAATACAAAATTCTAAGATTTGAATACAGGCTTTGAAGTCTAACTCTCTTTCCAACTTTCCGCAATATATTTTATGCACTCTGATCACCAACTTACGTAAGCATGTGACGTCATCATAAAACTTGCTATGACATTTGCACATGCCGTCATCGCAGCTGGCTTTGAACTTAAAAGCTGAATATTCCACGCACTGACGCCGACATGGAATGCCCTCCTGCGTTTGAATGATCAGATCTGTAAGACAACGAATGAATGCTTTGAGATAATGATGTTGATGGGTGGATGGATGGATGGATGGATGGATGGATGGATGGATGGATGGATGGATGGATGGATAAAAAATAGATTAATTAATCTACATTTGTAAAGTTTTTTTTATAAAGCTGTTGATGATAATCCTGCATGTTCATTGTGCAACATTTAATGTGAGAACTGTGGATGATCGAATGCTTAAGACGCTAATGTGGAAGCTCCCTGACAAGCGGTTGTGGAAAAGATGATGAAGTAAATCATAGTCACACATAATATAATGGGAGCGTTCAATTAATTTTTTTTCAGATATGCCTCTGTTGTTGCTGCACAGCTGCTTCTGATGATGATGATGTTGCTGCAGCTTCTCCTGCTGACTCACCTGGACGTGGCCTGTGCTTGGTTACATTCGATGACAAGGTATGTATTTTGTCCACCAGGATGTGCTCAGTGTCAGCGAACAGAAGAGGTTCGGACTGTGGAAGACATTAAGACTTGCCATGTAGAGTAAATTTACTACAGAAAACGCATTAACTATATAAGTAAAGTCTAGTCTAGGACTTGAATTTTGAGCACAAATTTTCGTTAACATTCTAATTGCTAAATTACTTAACTAATAGCTTAGCATGCATTAAATCGTTCACAAGGAAGAATATGAAGGTTTTAATTGCCTGCCTGAGGCATACGCGAGAAACGTAGAAAGGTATCATGGCCCCAGGACATTTGTAAACTGAAGCCACGACGTTTCTCATCTCAGCAAGCTATTTTTAGTGTGATATTTAAGACATGGGAAACTGACAATGAATTCTACATTCCACGTCACTAAACTACGTCACTCCATTCATGCCTTGAAAAATACGTCCTGGGAAATATTTACACTCAAAGCGTTCTTATTAAAAGCGCACCAAAAGGCATTAGTTTATAACTACTCTCTACGACTTAGGATAATGTCACTGGGAATACCCGGTTTTACACAGTCAGGAGTGGTGCATTAAGGAGCTAAATGCACACATTATCACCCGGCGCCGTAGTATTCATAGGTAGGACTGTTGACCTTCAGTATACAAAATCTGAGGAGCTGACAAAACCCAGATTTATGATAATATGTAGTGCTTTCTTTATATGAATCCTCATCAGTAAAAAGGGAATAAAAGGGAATCCTCATCAGTATGTTTTTGTTTGATGGACTGATGTCAGCCTCGGTAATGACCAAAAACTCTCATTATTCGCAGTGAGTGCTTGGGTCTAGACCTCGACTGATATTAGTGCATCCAACGAAAATACCAAGCAGGATTCCCCATTTCTCGCGTTAATGGGAGGCACTACACTTTTCCAGAGGCTGTAATGCACAACATCATGTGCAATTTACCATCATGAGTGCAGTGAATTCCTTTACAAATTTGCACACTAAAGTGCTGAATGGTGCACCTTTCTCTTTCTAGGATGACGACCTTAGAGCAGTTTTCATATGGATGGGACCTGTTTTTTTCATCCTTGATTTCATCCAGTCTCTTAAAAACGTTTATGCATGATCCTACGGAGGCTTTTTCTTATTTTCCGTCTAGATATAAATCTATTTAATTTAACATCAAAGGGTTCGCTGATTTCTGATAATTCTGCGTCAAGAGAGAAAATCCAAAAAAGTCTCCATAGGATCATGCATAGAGATACCTAAGAGCTGGTGGTGAAATCTGATGGCAAACAACTGGTGCGGTCGGTAATGACACTTGTTCTATTATCATCACCTTTGAGGGAAACTAAATGTACTATTCAGCGCTTTAATGTGTAAGTTTGCATAGCAGTCCAGTGCACTCATGGGCATAAGTTGCACACCATGTTATGAGCATTATAGTCTTTGGATATAGATAGTGTCTCCCCTTAAGCTCAAGTTCCACTCTTACCTGTTTGTCCACGGACACCTGGAAAGCCACGATGAGGGCAATGATAACCACGATGATGAGGAAGAGGAGAGCAGTGAGGGCCAGAGTAGCGTTACGGATCTGCCGGCTGGCTCTCTCCGCTCTCAAGACCCGCTGGACTTCAGGGTCGCTGACCGGAAGTAGTGAGCGGTATTGGGAAGGAAGGGAGTGGCCAGGAAGTGTAAACACTAGACTACGTCTGGGCTTCGGACACAGCATGTTCTGAAATGGACAGAGAAATGTATACGTAAATAGACTATGCTTTTATTCACTCCTTAAGGACAAAGTGTTTACGATGCCTTACGATTGTAGACTCACATTCCATTCAAACTAATATCCACAATCCAGACAAAATCATACACTTGTGTTACGTGTGACAAATGAATTTTCGTGACAATGTCATTGCTGGTTTCCGCGGTGTAGCGCTCTGCTCATTCTAGCTTTAGAGCAGGGTCCCGTAAATTTGCAAACTAAATTACACAATGTATAGTTCATAGTTCGTGCATCAAAATATGAAATAATTATAACCTCAAAATAAAGATACAATTTGAAATTTAAAAGAATATAGGCAAAAGAAATGTTTATTACGCATGTCTTATGTTCGAAATACAAATGACATAATTCTCAAAAACAAAAAACAAAAATGCAAATTAATAATGGCTGTTTCTGCTTACCAGACAAGCTAGAAGTGCTAAATGATGTACACTTACAGTAATATCCAGAACTGTAATCCACTTGATTATTTATGAGCGATGAAAACGAATGGAACAAAAGTCAAATAAGCCTTCTTAGCACAGATCCAAAGATGAACTAAGCCACCTCTCACACTTAATAATAGCCCACGACCCTGTCTCAGTTTGTACCATTTCCTTATTGGCTCCTGAGTGCTGACACTCTTCCTTTGTTTATTTTGCCCGATGCAGGACGCTTAAGGGCTAAAAACTTAAAGCCACGAGTCTTCAAAACTTTGTTCAAGAGTGGATGGCCTTTAGCAAAGGACATGCCAGCGGTGGGCATAATCTGTCTAGCGTCAGTACTCGATTCCATGGTCTTGTTGGGCAATGGGTCACTTTCTTAATAAAAATAACTCCCTTGAATCCGTTAGGTGGCGCTGCATATGTCCAAATATATTTCATGTGTTTCACTCTATGTCTGCTGTAACTTTAAATATCAATAGGATATTTATTTCATAACATCATGCAATCAAATTCAGCCCAAGGTTCTCAGAGATAATTAGCCGTATCATGCGAATCATGGCATTCTACTCCTGACTGGCAAATGCTATCAGCCTTTTGAAATTAGTATGCGTAGAGCGCAATAAATGCGACCACAGGCTGGTGACGGTGACTTGCTCAGGGGGTCCTTTGTTCTTTATAATTATTATATGTTAATTTCAAGATACTCCTGATATTAATGTTTACTTGGCATCACTTTAAAATTTACGCAATTGTTTATGATATCCCAGAAAATACGTATGTGCAAGCACAAGCCTCTGCAATTGATAGTATGTTCATAACTGGTTCTCATATTTACCAAGCCGAGTAGCAGAAAACGGTCAGAAGGCCTTTTCGGCCAGAGTGTGGTTCTAGAGTTACCGTTCTTTACATTTGAGGAAAACGACCCATTCTAAAATCAGACAATCGCTCCCGATAACGGCTTTTGTTGCTGTGAGATTATTTCAAGATACTCGATGTTCCATGTAGATCGGTAGACAACTTCCTCGTTTCCTCAGTATACACATAGTATACTTTGTCCATATACAAAACAACAAACCAGATCCCATCACACTGTTACAAAGAAGAATGGATGAATCGATGAGCAGCTGGAAAGACTGGAAGAGCAACATACAGTAATATGAACAGACCAAACAGAAAAGACTGGACGGCTTGGGGAGAAGAAAGCAAAGCATCATCTGAGAAGCCAGGACATACAGCTGAACGACCATCTAAACAGAATTCAGTCACAACATGTGCCAGTATGCTTCCTCTGTTACCACCCCTCCTATGGAACAGTGCATCATATTTTACTTAACTGTTCGAGGTTCAACACCATCACAACTCCCACCAAACCCTGACAGCTCCAACGCCCTGTGCAGCAGCACAGCCCAACTTAAAGTCTCCTGCACTTACTTTACCACGGCACTGAGCCCCAATCTCTTCTGATTCGATAATAACAACAACAACAATAATAATAACAACACTTACAACAGCAGCAGCAGCAACAACAACTATGTTCACTTACCAAATTCCTGGTTATGGAAGAGAAACAACCCTTGAATAATCTCTAAAGTTTCTCTCTTCTCTGACCTAGCTCCTAATACTAACCTCATCCTTAATCCTAACCCAAGCACGCCTTCAGATAATCCTAATAATTTGCCAAGCAGGCAAAGAATATTCCCATACTTGGATGCAATATCCCGATAAACGCCACCCTGACTGAAGTTCGGGTTATAATGCCTTTGAACTGCTAATAACATGGCGTATATTGTGTCAGAACCTCAAAACACTACTTCAGTAGTTTCGTGGTACGATAGGAAATTGCGAAATATGTCTTTATACCGTATAACTCCTCTATAGGAGCACATATGGCAATAAAGTACGAAATATATCGTTCAGGCACTTCACAATGACGTCACTGATGAAAAGGCTAATGCTTTTTCCCAACAGAAGCTAATAACATACTTTTGCTTTAAGCAGCGTCAGTAACAAAGAACTTGGTTTTTTGGGTTTTTTTTTAAGTTTAGCTCAGTGATTTCAAACTTAACAGACTGAACGCCATTATACATTATACGACATTCACCACTACAGCTTACGGTCTAAGAATCGTTTTGCCGAGTACAGTTTTACAAAAAATAACATTGGGGTTTTTTTTCCTTTTTGGTTTATCCTGTAAAATTTGGACTTTGATGCTCAATAGAATACCGCATCCATATGATGGCTTGTAACTCCACCTGGTTATTTTTACTTGATTGTTTACAGCGATCAACTAAACATCAACAAATAAAATAATGTGTATAGATAGATAGATAGATAGATAGATAGATAGATAGATAGATAGATAGATAGATAGATAGATAGATAGATAGATAGATAAACTTGTTGAACTTTTGAACGCGAAAAAAAAAGAATCGATTCCAGACGAGTGCTCGGAATCACCCTTCCGCCATGAGCGTGACACCAGACACCTCGTGCTCAAAACGAGGCTATCGGCACGCGCGTAGCCTCGGTGACAAAACAAATGTCAAAGACATGAAGCCATCTGAGGTTGAGATTATGTCTACAACAGACTAGAGTCCCGTTGACGGACGCTGGGCGAGAGAAAACAACAACACTGAGGCGACATGTTTAGACAGATGGGACTAGAAAACGTTTAATGCGGTCGAAACCGTGTAATCGCAGTCCCAATAATCACAATCTTCCGCTTAATCGCAACTTTTTTTTACATAATAGATGTTACAAAGTATTTCTATGTAAACGAAACTCCTTTTAATAGCAACTATTTTCCATGCTCCCGAGGACTTGCAATTGAGTGGAGCTAACTTGTGGAGACGAGGAAGCGACCACCTGAGTGCCACGTCAAGTGTAATCCACGATTTCTCATTGACTAAAGTCCTCTTAGTCTAGTTCTAATCTAGGGCAAAGGTTAGGTGTCCGTTCTTTTTAAGCAGCAAGTTACTAGGAGTATGTTTTAAAATTACCTAAGAAAGATAAAAGCGTATAAGCCATAAGGATGGACGAAAGAAGTCACTAGACTCGATGAAGATACTACAAGGTGGTCTCCACTGACAACCTGACTCAAGTCTGATCTCAATCTTAACATTAAATGTCATACCGATCGCCACT
>JAWQUT010000081.1:849316-860745 GCA_033807755.1 Ellobium chinense | reverse complement strand
AAGGCAAACCCCTGAAAATCTACAGAAACAATTCTTGAATTTATCAGGATACACTCTGTTGGGAGAGGCGTGTAGAGAATAGGAGAAATGAAGTGAGATTGTTGTTTCAGAAACTTTACAGCCATCATTTTCACTTCAAGAAACTTCGGAAATTTGTGTGGCTGAAATATTGATCTTGAAGGCTTTAATCGATACATTTATCCCTAGTCTGGACCAGTGTGCTGTCACTACATGGCATTCAATTTTATAGGATGAATTGTAATAATATGGTCTTAAAATTATTTAGACCAACTCATGTACCACAGTTTCTAGTCAAGTTCCGTTACTTTAAATGATTAACCTTCCCTACCCAATGCTCCAACGTATGGTTAGGAATTCCCATTGAACAATAAGGAATACAAATGAACAGGTACTAAAAAGGTTTTAATTCGTCCTATGGAAGGCTTAATCTTTCTACGCCCCTCCTTTTTTTTCCCCCATTGTTATCAATAAACTAAACTGTGGGTAGTAAAAAGGCAGAGATAAATAGAGGCATATCTCTACCTTAAGCTATTTGAATGTTAAAGAGAGGCCAACCTCTTTTCCACAAAACACGCCTAGGTTGTCCTAACACTAGACTACTTAAGAAGATTATATTCAAAAACAACAATGCCATTTCATTCATGGGGGTGTGGGGTTAAATATTTTAATGAGTTCCAGTAGTCGACGGCAGGTTTTGTTTGCGTTTTGTTAGCAGCTTAAAAAATCCGAACTGATCTGTTTGTATCAGAAACACACCAAAGGTATTAAATAGCTCAGGAAAACCTTACAGAGGTTTTGCAAAATGTGCCCTTTTCTCATGTGAGTATGGATCGTTTTGACGACCACGAATAACAAATTTGGTTTGAGTTTGAATTAGGTCTCTTTGGCGCATCAGCACGATTACGACCATATTGCGCCTTCCTGTGTAGAATCAATTATTTGCCACCTTCACTGCGATTTTACAACTGTCTAGGAATTTTTAATGAGCCCACTTAGTTTCTCATCCGAATCCGAGAAGACTCGAGGCTGGTCTTCCTACCCTGAAAAAAACCCCATGTTTGAAAAGCCTACATATTATATCTGTCACTACCCAAATTTTGCAAAGCGACTGCGACTTGACTGGTACCTCCCTATTCAGCACTAGATGATGTGATTACCCTCAACAGTAAATCCTCATGTAGTTTAGATTCGTCTTCCATCTCGCGGTCGCGAACAGTACCAAGGTGTTTGTATGGAGCATCACAAATACAAAATGGCCAGCGGACATGCAGTTAAAAAAATAAGTGCAGAGAATACTAGGAAACACGAATGGAGAAGTGATTTTCCAACTTTCGCCAGTCCAAATCTCGATTTATATGATACGAAATGAAAGCAGATGATATCCTGATGAAGGATTATCCTGATAAACAATTACCCTGATAAATTATTACCGTGGGAAAGGGTTTCCTTTTCTTTTTTAAATGACCTATTCACCTAAATTCAAAGCTAATCTTTGTTAAAAGAGCGTTTGAATCTGATAATGAATCACGCAATTTTGAACAGTAAGAAATAAACTGGCTGATTTTGGAAAATCACTTTACCGTTGCATGCACGAGCGGGTTTTGTGTTGGAGGCAATAAATGAAAAGCCAGTTAGCCATGCAATAAAGACATCAGATGCCAGATTTTATAGTCTTAATATTTATCTATCATGAAGGGAATCAGTTTTCGTCGGATCTCGAACGAATTATCAAAAGGCAGCCAAAAAAAATTATGGAAGTCTGATGCAAAGTTAAGTGGGTAGAAAGTCTGCATCTGATTTCTTAGAGTATAAAATTGATATTTTGTCTCTGTGATGCTGCAGCACAATACCTCAATTCTGTGTAGTTTTTGTGATACTGAAGAAAGTAATGTCAAAACACTGCACTGGTGTTATTAGACATGAGAGCAAGGGAGCCAACCAGCCAGTCTACGAGTGATTTATTTAATGAAGCCTATACATAGTCTATTGTATATTGATTCTCATAGTGGGTGGTCCCGTCACTTCTTTGCTCATAAGTTATCGAAACTTGGGAGCACGATAATTTACATGTAGATCACTACGCCCCATGAATGGACATACTTTGCAGTGAATTATTTCGCAGTGCTGCTATGACAGCAGAAAATCACTGCTGACGGAAACATGAAGTCCAGAGTTTGACAAGTTAAGGATGTTGAAAAAATAGCCTTGCCTTACCATAATAATATTTGTATTCTATCTGTGGCATGCTGTTTTACAACTTCAATGTTGCGGCACCAATATCTGACATTATCTAGCATTCCTCCATACTCTCCCTGTTTTGGAAAATTCATAAACCAAAAGTTGCGGCGCGTGACTCTAATCCTATATACAAGGTCAGACAAGATTAGGAAAATGCTCGGATTATTTTCACGACAAGATAATTGAGGATAGCCAAGGGAAAAAATGTATAGAGCAAACAAAGCCTGGAAGATTGGTGCAATGAGAAAGTGGTATGGAATGTAGAGTTCAAAGGCCAAGCTAATGACAAGATGGGGAAATGCAGTATAAACCTTCCAAAGTACTTCAGAGATGAGCAAGTAAAAGAGCTCCCAGCGTAAGAAAAAATGTTATCAAGAAACGTATTAAAATCCCTAAAAAAGCCCGGAAAATAAGATTTAGAGCTGGTTTGGTATATAGATTTCTAAAACGTTTAGAGATAAATCTTGTGGCGTCTCGTGTAATTGTAAGACCTGTTTATAACCCCAAAGAAGTCTTAGAGCTGTTTTAGCTAAGAGATTTTTAAAACGTTTAGAGATAGTCTAGTTAACCACTCTTCGAATTTGATTTGGTTATGGTGGCGTCCTATGTAATGTATAATTCTTAGAACTGCTTTGGGAGACAAATTTCTAAGACTTTGAGAGAATTAATAACTCTCCGAATTTGATTTGATTACGGTGTTTTCCCATGCAATTATCAGCCCTGTTTTATAATCCAAGAATAATTCTTAGAACTGGTTTGACAAACAGATTTCCAAAATTGAGACAATTAATCACTTTCTGAATTTGATTTGGTTGCAGTGGCGTCCAATATAAAGTATAATATGCCCTGTTTATAATCCAGAACCCCGATAAACTGATAACATCCCATTAAAAGAATCTTACAACATCGAGCCAAACCCAGTACTGGAAAAGCAGGAAGGCATCATTTTCATGACTTTGCACTAACCATGAGTTAAAACATACTGAAAAATGCAGTAACAAACTAGAACATACGTCTCTACTTGCCTAATTCCACACAGTGCTCCCACGAACAGATCTAGGTAACATGAGCAACAGTCAACTACATATCAAGTTTTATGTGAATAAACCTACTGGAAAAATATATAATAATCAAAAAAGCGTCTTGACACAATCAAAGTCATAATAGGATTTTTTTGAAACTGTTCAATTTCACTACCTTCTTAAATAATCAGTGAATTATTGACGTAATACCCAAAGTGCAACTGTGCCATTTCTCATTAATCATAATAGTTCAATCTACTCTTCCCGTTGGCCAGACAGACTGTGTAAATAAAGCAATGTCTATTACCCCTCTTTTTATTGCGGGTAAAGATATACAAATAAAGAGGCAATGATTAATTTGTGATGAATATACTTAATTTTGACTTTTTTCACGAGAGGCGTTTTGTCAAGAAGGATATAACTGCCATAGAAAGATGCTTCTGGCATAACTGCTATGAGTATCCATTGTCACTTGTAATCATATAATCTTCCATGCTCATTCCATGTTCGCCAAAATTATTTGAGTTTCAGAAATGTAGCATGTAGCGCTCTCAACCTGTTGCTCAAAGCAAAACAAATCAGGCAGATACTTGTTTAGGTTGTAAATTGAGATAATAGCTAGTCAAAACTCTAACATTGTTTTAATTGGAAAAGGAAGGTAAAATGGAAGACCATAATAGTATAAAATTTTACAACTCAAATNAACCTCGGCGAATGTGGAATGAGCATGACGACATATGAAAATTCTTGTGTACATCTCGTCTGGGCATGCTGTTTTTTGTTTATTATTTTGTTATAATTTTTGGATGCTCATATGTCATGTTGTCATGAGCTAAAACTTTCTTGAATCCTAAATCTTGAATCTTGCATACCCATTACCTGTTTGAAGACGTATCGCAAACTGACAACGCTATAGTAATGCAGTGCTTAATTCTGTTTTGGTAACGTCATGACACTATTCTTATTATCGACAGGAAAAACATTAACAATATTCATCCCAAATCTGAAAAAAAATATAAAACGGCACAACGGCGTTATGGTAATGTCCCACCAGGTCAGTATTTTGATTCATGGCCGTCCTTGGATGGTAATCTGTATTGGCTATTTTTTTTTTTTGAAGTCAGATCTGCGAGTCTTTGCTGGAGTGGCACTTCGGTACATGTCTCAGTCCCGGGCTTATCCCTGCTGGAAGATTCTTATGGATTCTTTGTAGCATGGCTGAGCCCTTCCATCACGAAGCGTCTGTTACCTGCAGATTAAAGGATAAAATTAATTAACTACGTCGCTGACAAAAAATGATTATTACCACGTAAATATACTTCAATATTTGTGATAATGATCATTTTTCTCTGTCAAATGCCGTCTCTGACCGCCCACCGTGACAGAAGAGTGCGTTGCGAAAGCAAGAAAACTGAGAGTGCGAAAGGTAATTGTTCATTGGTGCAGACATTGACTTTTACAGGCATTAGGAAGCGAAATCACCTGCTTAATGTGGAGAGATATTCTTTTTAATGGTATAACTGTTTCATCACGCATGTTACAACAGAGATCGTAATTTAACAATCACATCTGTGCCTGGCAATATCTAGATATTCTGAAGGGTGTGGGGAAGAAAATAGGGAGGTATGAAGGACTGGTCTATCTGCCCAAAGTAAGAACTAAAGTAAGAACTAAAGTAAAGAATATAGCTTGCCTTACACTCACCTGTGCAACATCGATCCGGGTTGGTAGCTTCAGTTCCATATCTGACTGACAATATCAAACAGACGGTCCCCACATCTGTGATATTATACGAATAATTTATTCGGTGGCCATCTGTTTCTTATGGTGATGTCAGAACCGATCAAATCACAAAGTTTCCAACTGGCTGTGCCTGACGTGAGATGCCCTTTCGGCACGAGGAGTCCATCTGCCTGAAGGAGACAAAAAAAAATGCGAGGTCTATTGAAAATTTTGCTAAATTTTACAAGGGTTAGAAAAGCTTTTTGAGATAGTTCTGGCTGACCAAGGCGGTATGTGGACGATACAAAACATAATACACTTGACGAGATAGACTAACATACATCATAGGTCAAGGTTAATCATATCATTATAAATTGCATTAAGATGTAAAATGCTAAATGTATGTTTCACCACGCACGTCCGCGTAAATTTACTCGGAAAATGTGTCAGTTTGTTGACAAGCTAGGCCTACACACTTTGGACAGAAACTGCATGTAAAAATTTTAGAAAGACGGTGAGCAAAAAAAAAACTACTTCCAGCAAGGACAGAGGGAAGAAATATGTAGAAGAAGTCATCTACAGAAAGGAGGTGAGGGCGATTAACATTATCCATTCCTAGAGAATGGAGATTACACTCACCTGCACAATTAACTTTAGTGTGGAGTTTCAAAGTCCGGTCTCGACTGATCAGCTTAGATTCCCTGACAAAATGATATTCTACTGGTTCTTTCTCCACTGACGCTGTGGTAGGTGTCTCTGTATTTCTCATGGTGTCGTTACATTCATCCATCCAAATGCGACGATTGGTTTGCAGGCATCCTTCTTCTATCAGATGTCAGTCTGCCTGCAGGGTTAAAGTAAAATTAATACATTACAGTCATGTTCAGATAGCGTTATCACCCTAAGGTACATTAAATAAAACCAACGAACAATAACAAAATACTACCAACATCAACAATCACATGTACGTGGTAAGGGTAGGAGACGATAAGGATGCGAAAGATAGTGTATCATTAGAGCGGCGTAATGCTCCTGAACCGGAAATTAGCAAAAGTTATCATAAAATGGATCTGTCTCACTGGAAGGGCAGCATCATTATACGACAGAGGTATATATTTCCTTTGCATCTTAAAAAATCCACACAAGTATTTTTTAAAAAACTTTAAACCAAGTACATTTTCCTTTCTTATGACCGTGTCTAAGAAAACACTGCTGGAACATCGGGATTTTCACCCTTTGTAGACCGGCATTATTTGTGCTGCGTGACGCCATGAAGCGAGGAAAACTGGCAGACGCATGCTTAAACTGGACCAACCGTCCATTAGCTTATCTCGCTTTTTGAGTTAGGCAGCACCAGCAATGGCGGCGCGCGCAAGATGAAAAGTGACATTTCGGCAATGTTTTCTCAGAAACTGTCGGGAAAGAGGAGAAATTTACTGTTTAAATTCAATGAAAAAGTATTTGGACTTGAGCTGTGAAACAATTAACTGCCCCTATCCCTTTAGAGTATGAACAAACTATTAAGGTTTCACAATGATTATAACAGAAGAAAAGCGTACGACATTTTCGTAAAGGTGCATTTCAAATGATAAACTTGTCAATCCGTTCTTTATTTTTACAGCATAACATTCACTTTATCAGCATCGTTCATGGACAATTTTCCAACACAATAAAGGGCATGAAAGGGGAGGAGGTGGGAGAGAAAGGTTGAGGGTATCAAAGAAAGACCAGTTCTCCTGACCAAGAGAAATGCGAATAATTGTGCAAGAACAGTAGTTTCTCTTTTTACGTAGTTCTCAGTAAGCTTTACAGAAAGGAAAGTGCATTTGTCCTACACCCACCAGGAAAAACGGACTTGAGCTCGTACTCGTAGCTGGAATTTGACTTAGAATTGGCCGCTCCAGTTCCGTCCCGAGATGGTCGCTCTAGCTCCGTCCTGAGATGGCCGCTTCAGTCCCATACCGAGATGACGGCTCTGTCCCGAGTTAGCCTCTTCCAAGTCCTGTCGAACTGGCCTCTTCCAAGTCTGTCCNGGGGGATTGGGGTTTCGAATTAAATACTTTTGAAGGGATGAGGGTTGGGATGAGGGTTGGGGTGGGGACAAGAGACAGGAAAGGTTCAGTGTCAAGGGTGTGGTTGCTGATGGGCCAGGGATGAGCCGCTGGGAGCTGGAATATAAAGTCAAGGGGAAGGTAGGGATAGCACACTGCTAGCCAGGGTCAGGGTGGAAGTGTTAAGGTTAGACATGCTATAAGAGTACATGCTGTAAGAGACATGCTATTAGTATTGGGGATGCTGTTGGTACACGGGATGCTGTTAGTGTTAAGGATGCTGTTAGTAATAGAGACAGGGATATTGGAGCAGATAATGAAGTGGGTAGCTGGGCTCAGGAAGGAGACAAGACTAAGGCCTGGTTGGGGGAAGAGGGGGTAGGTGGGGTGGGGTGGGGAAGGATGGGGAGATAGAAATTTCAAGGTCGGAGAGAGAAAGAAATAGAAGGGGGAGGGGGTTATGTAGTAACTGGGATAAGCGATGCTGCGGAGTGCGCTGGAAGTGCAGAGGTGGATGGGGAGTGCCAAATTGCTGGTTGGACTGTGTCAGATACGGAAAGCCACTTCATGTGTTCAGACTCGATGCCATGACCCAGTCTATCACTATCGGCTCTGGAAAAAAGAAAGAATGGACATTGTTTTAATCAGGAAAAAAAAAAAGATAAATGGAAGGTCATAGTAATATACAAAACTCAAGTCATACAAAATGACTTAGGCATCTGTGGAATGAACGTCCTGTTGTGAAAGGGCTTCATAAGAACGATATACTTTGCAGCTAGTCAAGATGAGGTTTGAGTTGCTTTTTGATCAAATCACTTTATGGGAGGATTTTCATATATGGGCCGTCCTATAATGAGCAGAGTTTTTGCCTCTTATATTGCAAACCGTCGTCTCTGCAGTGTTCAGAGTAGACTTTTGGAAGCATTTAGTATGTGGACCATCCTACAACATGCAGGCAAAAAAACGAGAGAGCACACGAAAAAAAAAATCAAGCCCCTTTCTATTCATACCAGCCCCACAAAAATAATCTCTCTTTAGTGTGTTTGTGGTACGGGTCAGGAGCATGTTGTTGGATGACCCGTGTATTGAAATCCCATTGTGGAATTCGAGAGTGAAATTATTCCTGTACCAAAAAAAAAATAAACGGAAGGATTTCCATATGTGAGCCATCCTACAACATGCAGGGAATAACGAGATTGTTAGATATGAAAACGACCACTTTTCTTTCTTTGTATATCCCTCACAAAAAGCCAAGCCGCTCTTTTTCACACCAGCCCCATCAAAATAATCCCTCTCAAGATGTTTTTTGGAACGGATCATGATCATATTATAGGCTAGCACTTATATGGAAATCCTTCCCACAAAACTGTTGATTTTGTGGGCATAAAAATGGTTCGTAATTAAAACAGAGATAGATGACTACGGTAATGAAAAATTGGGAAGGGTGTCAAAATGAGGACCATCCTATAAGATACTCCTGACCCATACCAATTTACACACTAGAGAAGAATTTGATGGAGCTGGTATGAACAGGAGGGGCTTGATTTTTACTTTGTTAGGGATACAGAAAGAAAGAAAAGGGGTCATTTTCAAATCTTGTGATCTTTTTTTTTTGTTCCTGTAGAGTATAGGAAGCCCTTCTGTGTTATAACGACCCTATCAAAATGATATCTCGTTAGCACGTTTATTAGTACCGGTCCGGGGCATGTTGTATGATAGCCCACATATGGATATCCTCCCATACCGTGATTTGATCAAAAAACAATTTAAGTCTCATTTTGACTAACTGCAAAGTATATCACTCTTATGAAGCCCTTTCACAACAGCACGTTCATTCCACATATGCCCAAGTCATTTTTTGGAAGGATTTCCATATGTGGTAACTCCTACAAGTACCTTAATTCCGAAAAACATACCAATACAACGGAAAGATTTCCGCATGCAACTCAACATACTAAAGAGGGATTATTTTGATGGGGGTGGTATAAAAAAAGTGGGGCATGGTTTTTTGTGGGGGAAATAAAGAAAGAAAGAAAGGAAAATGGCGAGTAAGTTTGCTTCTTCAATATTGCGTGCTTGCGGTTTTTCATGTTATGGCATATGGTCATTATGACATAATGATACACATTTGAAATGGTCTGTGAATATCTGAAAGAGAAAAACACCATACATAATATTAGTAATGCACAATGTGGATTAGAACCTGTGACCGCCAAGTCCTTAGTCTGCGGTATAGCCGATATCACCAAATGACGAGTTGTAGGTTAGTGGAAATTTGTTGCTCATATACTAAAATTGAAAAATAGCGCCATATTAATGAGTGCACATGCTTTGTTTCATGAATATAAATGTAAAGACAGGTAGAAATCTGTGTTAAAGTCAGGATTTTATATCCTAAAGTATTATCAGAGCGCATGTTATTTACATCTCGAATTCCCGTGACCTCTCGCAATAAGCGCGAGATATGCAAATTTTAAGGTCAAAAAATACAAAAGTTGGATCCGGGTATATAAACAAAACAAAATACCATAATATCCAGGATTCCAAGCTATTTTCAAGGGAGCATCAGTTGAGGCGAGCGTAAAAAATAGGTTTAATCCATATAGGTACATATAGTGCCAGGGGGGCTCCGCCCCCCTGCGACCCCCCGCAAACGGACGCTCCCAAGGTCGCGTCCTTGTACAGTACTCGGCAAAAATATCTATCATTGTTCCGGCCAGGGAATAAGTGAAACTTTTGGGTCTTACCTCGTATTGAATGAGGTCGGGAAAATGGCGTCCCTGGAGGCCGCCGAATCACCAGTTCGCCTAATGAAATTGGATTTATTACAAAGATTTTGAACCAAGCACCTTTTTTGTTCAATTTTAGTGAATATTGATTTGGACACCAAACCTCCAGAAATATATTTTGCGTGTGTAGGTGTTATAATTAAAATTTGGCTGTGAGTTGCATGCGGAAATCTAGCCAATACAACCCTAACCCCACCACCTAACAGGCCTAACCCTAACCCTACCCTTAACCTTAACAGTACTATTGCCCATCGAGACAGGATCAATCGAAACGAGCGTAACTCCTTATCGCCAGTTACCACATATGGAAATCCTCCCAAATCTTTTGTTTAGGCCTTACAAAAAGCAATAACGCCACTAAAAGTAAGTCTAATCCTGTTCGCTTGTGTCGTTTCTGTTGTAAAGTGTCGTCAGTTTTTGGGTTTCTGACCTCCTGTTTAGCTTTCTAATAAAATTGTCAAACTTGTTGAAACTGAGCACTCTCAATTTGATGCCCAAAGCAAAACCATGAGGCAGATGTAGTTTAGCTTGTAACATAGGGATATTAAGGGGAGGAATTCCATATGTGTGCCAGAAAGATTTCCGCATGCAACACACCAATCCAACAACATACCCTAACCCTAACCCTAACCTAGGGTCAGAGTCAGGGCCACAGTGTTAGGGTTAGGGTTAGAGTAGGGTTAGGGTTAGGATATGTTGTTAGTTTGGTGTGTTGCATGTGGAAATCTTTCTGGCACACATATGGAATTCCTCCCAAAGATTTCATTACAATATCCAAAAAGCAACATAATCTTCTTAAGTTCTCTGATTGCATTAGTTTCCTATACTTCAACATATTCGGTCAAAATCTCGAAAAATTACTTACATTATACAAATGTGCAATGAGCGCGGCGATAATGAAAAGCTGACATACTGGTCTTACATCACTGGAACAAGACTGCAAAACACACATAGTCTCTCATCTGCTGGTGCCAGGGATGGATCCAGGCGGGAGTTTTGCGCCTGACGGACGACGGGTGATCTCAGAGGGCTCATCCACACTCGACAAAGACGTGGGAAGAAAATGATGGGTTGGAGGACTTGAACTCAGCTTTTATAGTGGTCATTTCCCCACACGACTGTACTAACCGGTTTCAACTAACTCTTGCTGATTTTTTTTTTTAATTTTTAAGCATTGTTTTTCAAGGGGAAAAAAAACTTTACCAGTTCCTCACAACAATTCACATCGACACACTGGTTGTACAGTTCTTATCTATAAATTTAAGAAAAAAAAAAAAACGAGGGATAAGTTGTGTTTCACCGAGACAAAAGCGAACTGATGTAGATTTATGACACTAGAGAGTACAGTTCACGCGCATAGACAAAGAAATGGAGGAGAAGGTCACAGTAAAGTTGTTGTTTTTTTTTGTTATCACTTATCATTCCTCTCCGAAAATATTCCTAAGACAGGACAAAATCCAGTGTGCTCGATTTCGTCGTAATTCAACCCTTTCCCTAACCCTTTTTTTTTATGTTAAACAATGACAAATGCTCACTCATTTACGGAGAAATCAAGTTCGTCCACAAAATCATGCCATCAAATAATA
>JAWQUT010000081.1:789143-846729 GCA_033807755.1 Ellobium chinense | reverse complement strand
CCATTAGTTGATACCGATACTTTGTATGAGTTGAGGTATCGTCATCAACCATCTAGGGTAGTGTGGAGGCGAGGTCATTATGCTCTATGGTAATTTCATGCCATTATAGTTATTATAGTGAGTTCAGTTCCTGACTTCAGACCTGGTTAGAAGATTACTATAAATTTACCACAGCGTCCTTCTATGGTCATGTGGGTCATTGTTTACCTTAGATCACTGCCGCGCTGCAATCGTTGGGGTAAGTACAAAGTGCATCCTCTGCCTGACACTGTCGAGCACGAATGCCTCGATAACTAGTGAATCGGAATCACGATTCCCTCAAACAAGCCTTTCAGACCCAGGTTTATTTCTCCATGCTGATGTTTCACATGTGTCTCGAATTTTGGCACACTCAAATAAGGTGAGATGGGCCTGAAGAATTTCAGTTATCGTGATTTACTATATCAGTGTTAAAATGGTAAAACTTAGATCTTCATGGTAAAGCAAATTCTTTGCAAATGCAAGTTTGGTGGGAAAATATTGGCGCATTTAATTATTTATTTTTAACGTGTCAGTCAAACTGGATCTTGATCTCATAAAGAATGTGACACCCTTATTAAAAAACACATATCCAAAATCTGAATGACACCTTTTTCGAAGCGCCGTGACGATATTGTCCTCATGAGCACTATTTTGGTCACAGCATATTTTCCAATGTTTCACACGAAGTGCTCTCAACAGTGTCAATAATGCTGGATCAAGGAGTTCCACACCGATTGCTTTGAGTCAACATTTTGTTACCTTACTTCTCATATATGCACTGACAGCTGCTGCGACCCTTACCGTAGAAACTGCTACTAATAAATACCAGTAAAGTATGAGGAATCAATACCGACCTCTCAGTCTATCGTAATCTTGCCCTGTCACCATAATGAATTGGAAAACAACATTTCTAAACCAGAAAGTTAACACACCCCGTGACAAGAGAGGCGATCAATTTATTGCTGGACTAGAGAGGCGCAATATATTTGTGGCATTCCATCACGAGTCCTCCCAAACATTTGCTTCTCTGACAAAACAGTGGGAAGATTGAGGGCATCAATCTATCTTTAAGCTGCTAAAGGTGTGTTTATACCTCATCCGGCACGTCACTTGACGTCACGTCACGTCACGTCAGATTGTGAAGTTTGAGAACATAATTATATTCCTTCTGAAGGGGTATAAATTCGTATGATACTGTAGAGGTCTTGGTCCGATTATGGGGAGGCATTAACTTTTCCTAGAGATTGTAATGCAGATTGCAGTGTGTGTAACTTATCACCATAAATACATTGGAGTTTCTAAGCAAAATTGCACTCCAAAGTGCTGAATGGTGCATTTTTCTTAATCTTAGGACAGCTATCCTTTGCAGTAGCACTGACTATTTGACAGCAGATCTAACAAGTCCTGAAAAAAAGACTTTTTTTTTCTGTCTTTTTGCAAGACCCTAATAAGGCTTTTCTGGAGTTTCTATCTTGATGCATAATCACGAGGAAGTAGTATGCTCGGACGTCAACGAGATAGATTGAGAAACACGATCGTCATAACCACTTTTTTCTGGTCTCAGCATTCAGTGCCGTGTTGGCTAAATATAAGAGGGGAGGTCTACCGGCATCACTCTTTGAAAAGCAACGTGGCCGTGTGGTTTGTGATTGAATTTAGAAAATGAAGATTTTCAAGTCTAAGGTTTATGTGTTTGACTTGCAGATCGGACAATTCACGCTGTAGTGTCCTAGAGAAAGACACTTTACTTCCATTCATTTACTCGACTCAGATGTAAATCAGTACCTGGCTTTAGAGCTGGGGGGACTAGGGCGCTGTACCGCTGGCGACCAGCAATGACTTTATGTATTTCATGAAGTAATGTTGTGTATTGACATGTTTGAATTGTATAATGTGTATTGTTCTGTGTCTGTACTATGAATGAGATGTACAGTATTGTATAACATTGTAAATCAGTTTCCCTGCGGGGTAAATAAAAGTCGTATGTTCGGTTCTCTTTTCGTTAAATGGAAGTAACTTTGTGTCTAGAGAGAAAAATCCAGAAAAAAAAAATATATGGAGGGTCTTGAATAAAGATAGCCAGTAGAAATGGATGAAATAATGGTCAAACAACCGGTGCTATTGCAAATGATACTGTCCTAAGATCATCATCTTTGAGGGAGAAAAATGCACCATTCGATGTGCAATATTGCATTGAAACTCTAATGCACTTATGGTGATAAGTTGCATACCATGTAATCTGCCGTACAGTCTCTGGGAAGCGGTGCACCTTCCTTTAACACTGAATACAGAGAAGACATACAAAAGTCTAGGTGATGACATGACATGTTGGATCCGGTGGAAGAGCACCTTTACTCTTATTTTGTTTAACCTTCAGACTCGATGATTGGTTTCTATTTTCCACAGCCCAGTAGATCAACTTCCCGCAGCTGTTGTGTGGTCATCCTATTGTCACAATGTTGAACATCATCTCTGCCCTTCTGTATACCACCCACCTTATTAGCGCTGTCTTAGGTAAGGCCAATATTGTTAATAGTACACCCAGTGAACTCAACAGTGCTTATTGTTATTACTCAAATTCTGGCCTAGACGTGGGGAATCTTCATCAATGTTTCTGTTCAATGGACTGATTTCGGGCAAGGTTTAGACCGAAGCTTTCATTGAGAGCTCTGCCCAGCAAAGAGTGCTTCGGTCGTTATCGATGCTAGGACCAGTTCATCAAACAGAAATATTTATGAGGATTCCTTTTCTCATTTCTTACCAAATGCATAAAACAGCATTTTGAATCACTACCATAGATTTTATCAGGTTTTCACATTTTCTAACGCTGGGAGTCAGCTGCGATGCCCTTCCACCAGGTAATTCTATGAGTTTAAGGACAGTGGGGATAATTATCCATTCACAATAATAATGCGACTCCATATGAATGTAGTGCCATGTGTAACGTAGTAGACACAAGAATGGATCGACGTCGGTCTTGACATGACTTGGGCTTATTTCGACGGAGCCGCTAGCGAAGCCAAATCCTTTGGTCTTTTTTATTTTACTAAAAATAGCTTGTTGAGATAAGAAATCGAAGTTTTACTATTGCCACTTCGGATGTCGCAGTCTTGTTTTTCTGTCTATCCATACGTCTGTCTGTCTGTCTCTTTGTCTTTATGTCTGTCTGTCTATCTGTCTGTCTGTCCCCTCTCTCTCTCTCTCTCTCTCTCTCTCTCTCTCGCTCTCTCTCTCACCCTTTCTCTCTCCTTCCCTACCTGTAGACCTCTCTGTCTTGTAAGATGTGTGCGTGTGTGTGTGTGCGTGTGTGTGTGTGTGTGTGTGTGTGTGTGTGTGTGTGTGTGTGTGTGTGTGTATGTGTGTGTGTGCGTGTGTGTATGCATATGTGTGTGCATTTTGATATGTCTTGGCTGCATGATATTGCGGGCTTAAAACCAGTTTTCTCTCTCTCTCTCTCTCTTACTATCTCTCTCTCTCTCTCTCTCTCTCTCTCTCTCTCTCTCTCTCTCTCTCTCTCAATCAGTCAGTCAAAATTTCTCTTTGCTTATAGAAAGGGACATCTGGCTCTAAAGTATATTTATAATTCTGCCACAGCTATTTCTGAGATGTGTGTTGGTCACGTGTTGCCAAGTCTATTCCTTCACTGTAGCTGTGACTTGTGTGCTGCATAGTTTCCATTGCAGACACATTGTAATCTGGTTCTGTAATTTCCATTTTCCAGCAGGGGATGAATACCCGACATCGGCGTATCCTTGCTACCGCTCATTTTATGGAACATGGGAGGTCTACAACTGGTGTGTGTCTGGGGATACCTGGGACGCCTACCCCAAACCCACTTTGACTGAACTCCCCGGAATCCGCGGAAGCGACATCGTGTCTCGCTTGCAAGACTACTGCAGCAGAAGCGCGGAGATCAGAGAGTGCGTCATGAATGACGTGAGCGCATGTAATGATGACGTCATAAGCACCCAACGTGAAGCATTGGACAAATCAATGGCGGTTTGTGACGGGAACGGTGGACTTCGAGGCGAAATAGTACAAGTTCTCAGTTCTGAGAATCCCGCATCCGATGAAGAAACAAAGACAGACGTGTGCCACAATGGAATCGACTACTGGGACTGCATGAATGAAATCAACGAAAAAATGGGGAATCCACATGAGAACATTATATTCCAGAAACTAAAGGATATCATTGCTAACGACGCTTACACTTATTACTATAATACCCTTTTCCACTGTGCCTACGACAAGATCTCCCTTAACTGCCCCAATAATGCTGTTACTATGAGTGTAGCCTTGTATCCGCGAGTTGTTTTGTACCCTCGTATAGGCGTGAACGTGTCTACCATTCTGCTCAGTCTCACTCCTTCGTCATAAGATGACCAGCCAGTGGGATGCCAAAAGCTGACCGTATGTAATTTCTACGAAAAGGCACACATTTTGAGCAAAAAAAAAAATTCTATACATTATAATAATGCGATTTATAAGTCTCGTATCCAGGCTAATGCCTGCTCACGTGACTTCACATTGTTATTACCCCCAGCAGACCTGATTAGTCTAGGACTTTCTCAGCTCCCTGGGAAGCATTAAGAGCTGTTGCCATTTACAGGCGCTGATCACTAACATTCTGACAATATCTTCCACTGACTATAGCTAGAAACCCACTTTACAGATGGATGGACTAGGGAAATGTAAATACAGTGGTTTCCTAAGGCACTTAAACATGACCGTGGTCGGGAATCGAACCTACGACCTTTAGATCTTGAGTCCAACTCCCTAACCGTTCCGTCACGCTGCTCCACGCAGAGCCCTGAAAGAAACAAGATAAATATGAATTATGAGCAAATTTATTTTGTCAGTTTGAGTGAATACATAATGCCTTGAAAATTTAATCGAGCCATACTTTTAGAAAATTTGCAGTGATCAAATAAATGCTTATCCCTTCCGTTCACCATCATTCTACTGATACATGTTATTTATCATAAACTAATAAAATTCTCTCTCCCCCAGCTCACTGAGTGACTAGTTTTCAGAAGGTTACAAAACAAACATGCAAGTTATTAAAGCTGTAGTCAAAGTGCTTATTACTTTTGTAGACTATAATATAATACATAGTCCCATGCATTTGTATGTTACGTTAAACTGAAGTTACTCCAAAATTACAAGATTAAAGATCTTCCATCCACAGAAAAATACATATTCCAGAAAGAGGAGGTTCAAAATATAATTCTAAGTTCTCCTTTACGCGTATTCGCGTATTCGTGGTAATACATGTACACAGATACATAAGCATTCTTGGGCACAGATTTGGAGCAATCTGTACATAGTTTTACATCTAACCCTGTAAAAGTTTATGTTTATTGGTTTTATTGATGGGAAAAAAATCCTGCTCAAAATCCCACTTTCATCTCTCCGTTAGTGAGCAGGAGCAACAGGATTTTAGTAGTGTATCTATAACATAACGTATATCTGTAGAATTCTGACGCACGAAAGGGATAAACATTTATCATTGTAAACTTTCCAAAAGTATGCTGCGATTTAAATTATCAATGGTATTTATTATTCCCTCAAATAGACAAAATAAAATTGCTCAAATTACATACCCAAAAATTTGACCTATTTGCTCAAATTACAAACAGCGCTTCAGCTTCACTGCAGCTTATTGGCACCTATTGTATGTTCTTCTTTTGACCCTGTATATGAAATGTGTTATTCTACAAATTCTAACTCGATTTCGGACTTTTTTTTTCCGAGAAGAAAAAAAAAAGGGGGGGGGGGGGGGGGGGGNGGGGGGGGGGGAGGGAGAGTGTCAACTCCCAAAAATTTTTCACAAATTATCTCCTCCATAACTAGTCGCCTCGCCTTCTGAATTGCTCCCCACTTTTCACTTGCCTCATTTTGACCGCTTGCTAGTACACAGGCCTAACGCACTTTATTTTGATTTATCTATAAGCCACAAATTGTAACCGAAAGTTTAAAATTGGATGCTTTATCTAGATCACAGATTCTTTTCACATATCTCTAAACCATGATATTGGTTGGCACGGCCCCAGAAAAGATGGATTTTATATATGAGCGCATTAATAGGACTGTGCACACACTTCGTGTTTTGGCCTATTAGTAAGTGACAGAAACTTGCAAGACGCTGGACGCAAAGCTAAAAGGCTCGAATGGGCAAGGAAGTTCAATGAGACTGTAATAACTTCAAACGGCACAGAAGAAAAATGCTAGTCTTTCGTTTTTGCTGTATCTGTCAGCCGCGCTCATTCTGTTATTCCTTAGCTTACAGCCCTCCCCTCTTTCTACACCTCTCCCAACGCTCTTTCTTTCTTTCTTTCTTTCTTTCTTTCTTTCTTTCTTTCTTTCTTTCTTTCTTTCGTTCGTTCTTTCTTTCTCTCTTTCTTTCTGAATTCTGGTTCTATCTAAGGTATTTGAGTGTTATCGTGTTCTCACCTCCGACGATAAAACAATGGGTAACCAACTTAGGTAAAAAGAAAATAAACTGAAATTACTAGAATAAATGACTTATCAGCAACATATCTTTTGATGTTTACTTGCATTTTTTGTTCATTAAAGTACTGTGTAAGATGATGTACTCCTCAAGTGGCTGGAAATACATGATGGTGGTTGTCGTTGTTACCTGGAACAGCATGGTGCAGTAGTCACAGCAATGGACTCAAAAACAAAGGTCTAAGCTCGATTTGCACCACAGTCACTTGTAAACCCCTTGAGAAACCATCTTAATCACATATTTCTTAGGCCACCTGTATGTAACATGAGTACCTGGCTTTAAGTAATGAGAGATGTGGTGATACGTGTCTATAAAATGACAAAAAGACACCGTACTTCCCAGTGAGTTGAGAACGTTTTAAAATGATCTGGTCATCTCGGGTAATGAAAATATGAGGTGATATGAGTGAGCATTTCTTGATACGAGAATTATAAATCTCAGCAGGGGGGTGGAGGAGGAGTATGAGAAGGAAGAGGAGGAGGAGAAGAAGCTGTTCTTGTTCTTGTTGTTTTTGTTGTTACTATTGTTGTTGTTACGGTTTCTGGTGGTGGTGGTAGTAGTGGTGCCGTGACCGTAGAGGCGGTAAAAGTAGTAGTAGTTGTAGTAGTAGCGATAAAAGTGGTAGTGGTAGAGGAAGAAGAAGAAAAGGACTCCGCATATTTGCGAATACCAAATCATCGAACCATATCTTCATACATTTACATTGCCCTTCTCATACTGCAGTAGTCAGGTCTAATGATAACATTGTGAGCAATATAGATCTAACACTTAGAGAGAAGAAAATCGCAAACATAAAAATATTTCTTCACGCCCGACGCTCTTTTGGAAAATAGGAAATTAACAAATTTAGCATTTTAAAATCAAAATTGCAATCCTAGTTTGTAAACTACACATGCTGTTGTCACGCACCTGGTTTGTAGGTTCTAGCGCGCCACAATAACTAAAGATTTGAATGACATTCGGATGTGAGAAAATTAATTTCCTACAAATTCGGAAATGAGAAAATTAATTTTCTACAAATTCGGAAATGAGAAAATTAATTTTCTACAAAATCGGAAATGAGAAAATTAATTTTCTACAAATTCGGAAATGAGAAAATTAATTTTCTACAAATTCGGAAATGAGAACATTCATTTTCTACAAAGTCTGGGGCAGGAGATAGGCCTACATCGCTGATTATCAAAGGAAGAGTCATCTGCATTAATTTTGTGACTTTCTCGGGAAATTTGAATGTAGTTGGTTGAGAAAGAAACTCACTTGATTCTGCATAAAATCGCCCGATTTTATACCTTGTACCTTATTGCCAGGACATTGACAACACGAATATTTACCATCAGAAAGAATGATGACAGCATTGGCAAAGCGGACAAAATCAATATTGCAAGTCCACTGGATCTTTGTATCTGACAGGGATGGGCTGTATCTGATTTAAAATCTCATTTTTTTTAAAAATTGAAATTGACATCCAGTTCTTGTGGGAACAAGTCGTGGCGCTTTAAAAATCTGATAGAGGATGTAATCTAATAAATATGTAATTTGCGTATCAAATACCAATAAATCAATAGCCTCATGTAGTTTTTTTCTCCATTGAGAGACTGCCATAAAAACAAGTCAATCATACTCGATTGCTAGGCAAAGACAAAGGCCGCCTTAGTAGATAAGAGCAAAAATCTGGCACTAGTAAACAAGGTCTATGAGAAAGTGACCAAACGAAAAACAAGCAAAAGCATGATTTATTCCACGATACAAAATATATTGAATTATCGATGTGTCCTAAAACATCAATAGTCTAGTGATGTCTTTTAAATTATTGATAATCAATATATTTAGACTTCGATGTGCCGACGCCTAATATTTCTCTTAAAGCTCATCTGGTTCTCCTGGAGCATCAGTGTCTTCGTTCATTCTGTTTCTCTCTCTCTCTCTCTCTCTCTCTCTCTCTCTCTCTCTCTCCCTCTCTCTCTCTTTCTCCTTCTCTCTCTCTCTTGGAATGGCGGGAATAATAACGTCATCTATTAGTCATCGATCTACTTAGGTCACCCACCAAGTAAATGAAGAACACACTACTACTCTCTAACCAATCTAGTAGCTGAAAGGCAACAATATTTATCTGCAAGTGACGTTTCACCTGCAGACGCCATTAGTGCTGGTCACTCTGGGTATGTTCTAGTCAAATGTGGTCAAACTAGGTAAATGTTGGTCAATTATGGACACACTGCACTGGCTCTGTTATGGTCAAACTGGGTAAATTTTGGTCAATTATGCCCAAACTTGCATCCACTCTCGAGTGTATGCCGTGTACAGTAATTTCTTAATCATCTCTCATTTCGTCCGTAACTGTGTAACTGTAGATCTAAACAAGGCCATTTCCGGTCTGTTTAACAGATTTACATGAATAGTGAATATCGTCATAGGACTAGTGTTGCAATCACAAAGTGCCAGATCTGTTGTTTGTGTTCTGGCCGCGTGTAGGAGCAATTTTTTTGGTTTCACATTCCATTGCTTTCAGTGCTTAGACAGACCCACTTCGCTCGCCGTGGTGAATGAGTTTCCATTAGATGCTTTATACTTATCTTTCTCAACTAGTATTTTCCGTTTTGTATTATTTTTCTTTGGTCATTGCTCTTCCTGGGAATAGCACTTTCTATGCCGAGGCGTTCATTTCCTGTTTTGTCTTGTAATATAGCTGTTTTTTGTTTTTTATCAAAGAGTTAACCACTTCTGCGGAACCGTAGGGTAAGAATTACATCAGTTCGTCTGCGCTGAATGCAACCTTAGCAGCGTAAGATGGTAAGAGATCCCATCGTTAATGCGCAAGTTCTCAAATGATTAGTACATTACTCTACACGTCGATTTAGGGGCCGTGTGCAAAATGCTAATGCAACACTTTGCAAAGAGACGGCTTCGGGTTCTAAAATAGAGTTCAAGTATTCTTTCTTTCTTTCTTTCTTTCTTTCTTTCTTGTTTCTTTCTTTATTTCTTTCTTTCTTTCTTTCTCTCTTTTACTTTTTCATTCAGCCTTTATTCTTTCATTTCTTTCTTCTTCTCTTCTTTCTCTCATTTCTTTTCCTCTTTACTCACTTTCTTTGATTTCCTGCAGTTAATGCATTGAATTTATGTTACTGGTCTCTCAACGACCTTCGAGCTTGAATCTTGACTGGAAGACTTATGACCAGTCATTTACTAATGCTTTCCTTATTTTTTTTTATTCATATGTAGCAGAGGTAATCATATCTACATTCTTCTACATCAAGCAAACTTTCCAGCACACAGTCCTTTGGGAGAAGCTTGATCGCTGATCCTCAAAGAATCATGATGTTGACAGTCGCCATTTCTCTAATCAGTGCCGTCCACGTCGTTAGCGCTGATAGTAAGTACACTGTATAGAGCTTGTCCTAGAATCACCTCTCTTTGGTCTTCCAGGTTTCTGGCACAACAGGCCAAATCACAGATTATGTACAATTCCTATTATTCCGCTCATAGAGAGAATATATAGAATCCCTCTATTTGGGGGCCCTGCCAAGCAATGTCAGGGTGTAGAAATATGCAAAATGACCTGTAACCTAGATAAAGTATCCAATTTTAAAGTTTCAGGTACAGTTTGAGCCTTATAGATATAAAAATAAAGTGCGCCTATGGATTAGCACGCGGTCGAAACCACTCTAATGAAAAGTAGGGGACCAAGTCAGAAGGCGAAGTGATTATTTTTGAGAAAGATGTGTCAAAAATCTTGGGCGTGGACTCCCTTTTTCCCATCAAAAGATCGGGCTTTGAAATGACTTAACCTCCATGGCAAAAAAAAATCCAAATCATAGTAGAATTTGTAGAATAACACATCTCACTTAAAAGGCCCAAAGAAGACAAAACAGTAGGTGCCAATGCCTAGTAGAAAGTGCCTTGCAAACGTTCTGGATGAGAAAGACTGGGATCTAGGTACTGAGATATTGTTGTTCTTACTGTTGTTGTTGTTGTTGTTGTTGTTGTTGTTGTTGTTGTTGTTGTTGCCTCTGCTGCTGCTGACTTTTTTTTATCATTGTTATTGTTCTTGCTGAGATGTTGCCGTTCCTGTTGTTATTGTTGTTACTATCGTTGTTGCCTTTAGTATTATTATTATTGTTTTTGTTGTTAATATTACTGTCGTTGTTGTTGTTGTTGTTGTTGTTGTTGTTGTTGTTGTTGTTGTCGTCGTCGTCGTCGCTGCTGTCCGTAGATTATGCAGACTCTTCTTTCATCATGTCCTGATGGTTGTATAGCAGACTTTTGCACTGCTGTTTTATTCTATGGTTACAATGCACACAATTCTATCTGTACACTACAATCAGCCGGTTTCTTCATATCAATAATAAGCACATTGTCATCATCCGTTTTGCCCTGTAATGTCTCATTCCCCGTGACTTAAAAGGATGGTTACGACCTTTTACGCTCAGTCACTGTCTTCTGAACCCTGATCCATATTGTGTGACATTCATTCACTCCCATGATATTACCGACAAAATGGCGGTCCGATTAAGGGTCAGCAGCTTGTTTACTTCCGGCCTGATCCCAGAGGAAAGGGCAGCATGCATTGATAAATAATTGATCTCTCTCTGTTACTAGGAAAAGACCAATTACTCCAGATTTAGAATATGGATACAAAAACATTCTCGCATCAGACCTCTTTTTATAGGGTAATCAATGGTGCAGTCGCCTATTTAGGAAATGCTTAAAGTTCTAATGGAAAAATGAAAGGTATTATGTAGTAGTATGACCAAATGGTTACGGCTTTGGACACAAGCTCAAAAGATTGTGGGCCAGGTTTAATTCCCGACCACGGCCATGTTGTAAGTGCCCTGGGCAAGCATTTAATTCACATTTTCTTCTGTCTACCGTCTGTAAATGGATATCTGGCTATAGGCAACGACAGATATTGTCAGAATGATGATGATCAGCGCCTATGAATGGCAGGGGCACTGTATGTTACGCAGGGGTTTGAGAAATCAACACCAATGCGAATGAGCTACACCTCCTGACGTAATCGTCTTTAGCAATTATTTTGGTGAATACATACTCAATCTATCTATCTATCTATCTATCTATCTATCTATCTATCTATCTATCTATCTATCTATCTATCTATCTATCTGTCTGTCTGTCTGTCTGTCTGTCTGTCTGTCTGTCTGTCTGTCTGTCTGTCTGTCTGTCTGTCTGTCTCTCTCTCTCTCTCCCGTTCTCTCTCTCACACCCCAATGACTGAACAATCTCCACTGTATGTCTCTTTCACAAAAGTCTAACCAGAATATCCACTGTTCACTACCACAGGGTTTGCCTACCCAGCATCGCAGAACCCATGCTCCCGATCTTTCTTTGAAACCTGGGAACTCTACAACTGGTGTGTGTCCGGAGATTCACTAGACCCTCATCCCAAGTACTACCTGGGTCGAAACCACTCCCGGGGCACAGGCATCGTGTCCCGCTTAGAGAGCTTTTGTGATGATATCCCGGATATTCGGCAGTGCGTCATGAATGACGTGGCTACATGTAACGATGACGTAAAACGCACTTTGACAGAAGCCATGGACAAATCTGAAGCTGTCTGCGATAAAAATGGCGGACTCCGAAGCGATATTGCGTCAATATTTCAGTCCGAAGAAGCAGCATCCGTTGAAGAAACGGACAAATACGTGTGCCACGAGGATATCGAGCCTTACGAATGCATGAACGAAGCTAAAGTGAATGTTGGAAATCCTGTTCCTTCTACTGTCTTCACTAAAATGAACGAAGTCATCGCTGATGACATTTACACCATGTATTTTAACTATGTATTTCACTGTGCTCTAGAGAGGGTCTCCGTCAACTGTCCAAACAATGCCAAAACAATGACTGCAGCTCTGTATCCAACCTATGTTTTACCTCCACGAATTGGGGTCAACATCTCAGCCGTTTTCTTGAGTGGGCTTCCCTTTCCTGAGACCGTCTAGATTACACGATCTTACTTGTTTATTATTAGGACAGGGACATTTTAGCTAGACAGCCGAACTATTCCGGGAGTGTATTTTGGCTGGACAGCCAGACAGTAAAATGTTAGTATGCGACATAATCCAGCAGCATGCTTCTCATCCATTAAGTATAAAAATATTATTTGTAGACTGATTTATTCAAAATGGAACAACAATATCGATACTTCTTTCCAGCTCATTAAGGTGAATTTGTGGAAAGAAAATCAGCCTTATATATATCGTTGCCTTCTATTTCCCATTTAGTCTGAAGAATGTTCATCACAATAGATCTGAAAAAAAAAAAAGGAAATAATATATGAGGCTGTCAAGGGAATACCTCAAGATATGCAAATACTTGACAAAACGAAAACAACTTCGTGACAGATCCACTGCAAACGGCCTCTCTGTGTTAAAAAACAAACAGGAAAAAATGTGATCGCTGTTGGAATCCAAATGTGTTTAAGTTATTAATAAATTCAATTTGTGAGAAAGATAGCTCGTAATGGGTTTTTTTTGTTGGTAGTCGGTATAATGTTCCTGCGATGTCAATGGGAATTTCGCTCTTTGCGCTGATAAAATATTCATAGCGAATGAGACATCAAAAATGCCCGCCCTTGTTTCTCGGCCAGTTCTTTGTGATCAGCTTCGAGCAAATGGCTAAACAACCTGGAAATATGAATCATATGATGTATGAACACTGCCTTCTCCCCTCTCATCATTTTTGCAGCACCCACTTCCCTAACCGCTCTAGCTTTTCTTTTTAGCGAGCTTTAGCATGTATTTTGTTGATTACTTTTCTGTAACTATGGTTACGTCTGGCTATCAAAGGAAGACCAATAAAAGACCTGCCTCCTGGTTGTCTCCGCGAGTTGTGGTCGCCAACTCAGGTCATCGATATGTCAAGGAGAAGAATAGTTTCTTAAATAATACATTATCATACTCTAAGATTCTATTACTTGGAGAAATGGACGTTTGGGGATTGTTGGGAGGACTGGTTCGAACCATCACTCAAATAACCAACTAATCGATTGTGGCGGAAGGCCGAAGACTTGCAAACGATTTACTGCACTGGAAGCGGGACGTAGGAGTGTCCTCTCATCTCATAGGTGAGTGTATGATTTTCATATTGTTTTAAAAGTGAATTATGGGTTTCTTCCCACTTTAAAGGTGTGTTATGATATTTTGTTATTATTATTATTATTATTATTATTATTATTATTACTATAATTATATTATTATTGAATGAGTTTTAGATTTTCTTCTTAATTTAAAGATGAATTCTGTTTGTTGTTTCTTGTTTAAAAAAGGAATTATCATTTTCCTCTTAGTTTATAAGTGCGTTATGATTTTTCCTCCTATTTTAACTATGAGATCCCAACAAGCATAATATAAAGATTCCACCTGGATAAGATGACTGCTCCTATAAGAAGCGACGATGATAGCCAAAATGCAATGAATCTCTGGTAACTCACCCACCCTTTGGGACCAAGCTTTTCAAGAGGTCTCATCAATTATATTTTATTGGCTTCTATTGTTTTTCCTGTATTGGCTCTATGACTGAAATGTATTATTCTACAAATTCTTCTGTGATTTTAGATTTTTCCCCTTTGAGGTCAAAGTACTACCATTGCTCTATCCTTTAAGGGGAAGAAAAGAGGCGCTCAAATTTTTTCACGGATATCTTTCAAAGATAGTCACTTCTCCTTCTCACCTGGTCCCATATTTTCCATTTGGCTGGTTTTGACTGCGTGCTAACACAAAGGCCTAAACACACTTTATTTGTGTATTTATAAGGGTCAAATTGTACCTGGAAGTTTAAAATCGTATGCTTTATCTATATCACAGGCCTTTTATATACATTTCTACCCCCTGACTTGGCTGGCAGGGCTCCAAAAAGGGGAATTATATTTTATTAGCGTATTAATAGAATTCTACTGCACACAGTCAGTCATTTGGTCTCTTAGGGGGTGCCAGAAACCCACCAGAAGGATATGCCATTAACTATGCTTTTAAGTAAGATTTGAACAAAACAGTTGGGACTTTTCAACTGGACTTAGGTCAAGGAATGGATTGGCTACGTGTGTTTGCAGTGTTCCTCTGTATTTAAGTGCCATTGTAGAAACCACTTTCCCAAAGTAACAAACATGGATCAGGAAAGCAAAAAAAAAAAAACCTTGTAATTTTAGGTTTGTGGGCTGTTTGAGTCTGTGAATAGATTATCATACACATCCGTGCTGGTGCTGGTCCACTGTTTTTACTTATTTATTTGTGACCTCAAGCGCTGTGGAGCAGAGTTGCCGAATGGTCACCATATTGGGCTCGAGATCTAGAGGCTGGGGTTCGGTTCTTGCCCACGGTGGTGTTATGAATGACTTGAAAAAGCATTTCATTCACATTTTCTTCAGTCCATCCGTCTGTAAAATGGGTACCTGGTTATGGGCAAGTGATATGCTTTTTCAGAATGCTAGTGAACAGCGCCTGTCAGTGGCAGCGGCAATGACTACTTCCTCAAGGAACTGAGAAAGTATTAGACTTATCCAGCCTGCTGGGTAATAGTAATGTAAAGTCGTGTGAACGGCATTAGTTCGGATACGAGACTTATAAACCTCCTTATTATTATTAAAGAGATTGGTAATTTGATGATTGAATTTTTTTTTTTAGGGGGGGGGGGGGGNTTTTTTTTTTAGGGGGGGGGGGGAGGTTGGGAGCCCAGATTATCTCTGAATTTTATACCACCCAATTACTGTCTCTGAATGTATCCTCTATACTTACATCATTATGGTTTGGAAACAAAAATATCTGAGAGGGAAGACTTTGGTGGACTTTGGTAGATTTGAAACGTCAGCCGAGACGCATTTATAAAGATCTAGTTACTGGACTACCCATAGCTCTGAGTTGACAAGACAGATATCAATGAGATTATCTTTGGTAGCTAATCTACAGTTTTATAGAACTCTATCCCAATGAGCATGTATACAAGGTATTTTAAACCTGAGGAATGGCCACAACTGACCCGAAAATGTGCGCATATTTTAATTATCTCATATTTAATCTAAAATATAGTATTAAAATTATTAACGTGTTATTGACAGATCTGTGAGGAAACTATTTTTTTTTAAAATCATTTCTGCAAGTTCTACAGAGATCCTGTGTACTTCAGCTATGAATGTAACGAACATTACCAAAGATGCAAGCAATGTATCACAACAAGATGGAGAGGCAGAAATGTGTGGAGTTTGCAAAGATGTCAAATCCCTTGAGCAGCAGTTGTTCATCATCCAAGTATGTTTTTGGTGCTACTGTTGTTGTTGTTGTTGTTGTTGTTGTTGTTGTTGTTGTTGTTGTGTTGTTGTTGGTGTGGTGGTGGTGGTGGTGGTGGTGGTGGTGGTGCTGCTGCTGCTGCTGCTGCTGCTGCTGCTGCTGCTGCTGCTGCTGCTGCTGGTAGTAGTGTTGATGGAGGTGACCAACTATGTGGTTCTTCGTCTACCTCAGGATATTTTAAGCCTGAAGAGGTGTGTCGTTTGATCCGAAGCTTTGAGCATACTTTATTTAAATCTATTTATGATACCATATTAAAATGTTTAATAGTGCCATTTTGAAATTCTTTGCCAACACTGATACGACGGTATCTTTTAGTTTGTTTGTTTTTTTAAGTCAGTTTTTTCTAAATGGTGGTGATGTTGATGGTGACGGTGGAGGTGGTGATGGTGATTGTGATAATGATGGTTTTCTTTTCTTGTATTTCTTTATTTCCATGACGAAGGACTACCATCCAAAAATTTGGAATTCTATATCACATTTTTCGTTTCGATGTGCACAGTTTGAGAGCAGACTATCTGTTATTTTAAAAATGATGGTGGTAATGATGATGATGATGGTGATGGTGATGATAATGTCGTAACGATAATATCGTTTGTTTGTATTTGGTTCCGTTTCCCTTTATATTATTCCATGATGTGCGTAGAGCTATGTTATAATGATCATTTTGTGTTCATTTTTTTCTTTTTATTCCCTGAGGAAGGACTGCCGTCCGAAAATTTGGAATCTTTTTTTTTTTTTTTTGTGGTCAAATGCTTAGGTTGAGAGTCTCTATTACTTTGAAAATAATAATGACGATGATGATGGTAATGATGATGATGATGATGATGATACAACGTTTCCGTTGTGCATTATCCCACATCACGGTTACCACTTCTTCATAATCCACGACTCGTTCCCTTTGCCCCTTCCCCCAACCACTCTTTCTGCCAGCTTATATTCCCAACCATTACCCTTGCTGCCAACGCCCTGACCTGTATAGCCATTTACCGCGCTAGTGGCATGAAAGCCTCCCTGCGGCTCAGTCTCCTCAACCTGTCTGTGACGGACATCTCAGCCAGTCTCATCTACATCTACCACATTGCTTTCGCCTGGACGCACTTCGAGGTAAGATTATGAAAACAAAAAAATTAATATGAACACATGGGATTATAACAACTTCTCTAGCTTCTGCACGGACGAATTTCGAGATGGGATTATAAATACTCTTCCATCTTTTGCACGGGCGAAGTTTGAGGTGGGATTATGAAACGCTAGCTTTCAATTCAATTCAATTCAATTGTGTTTATTCCCATTGTAAGAAGTTTACAAAAAATTTCGCGTAGACGCAGTGTGAGGTAGGATTATGAAAACTCTTCTAGCAAATTTAGCATGGATGCAGTTCGAAGTAAGATTATTAAAACACTGTTAGCTTTCGCCTGGATGCAGTTTCAGGTGGGATTATGAAAATCCTGTAGCTTAAGCATGGACGAAGGTGAAAACACATTTAGGTTTTCGCATACACGCAATTTGAGGTGGGATTATGAAAATTACTCTAGTGTTAGCAAGGATGGAGTTCGAGGTGGGATTATGAAAACTCTTTTAGCCTCGGCAAAGATGCTGATCGAGATGGGTTATAAAAACTCATTTAACTTTAGCAAGGACGCAGTTCGAGGTGGTTTATGAAAACTCTAGCTTTCGCATGAAAGCTATTTTGAGGTGGGATTATGAACATTTCTTTAATCATAACATAGGCCATTTTTAGATAGTTTATACTGGATGACACAGGTATGACACAGGTAATATAATATTTCGTTTCAAGATTAGGAGTTAACCTCTAAAACTTGAGCAAAGGCAGCTAAGGGTGCGTAGAGTGATATACTACAGGTGCGATTGAAGTCCAAAACACTTTTTATATATTTATTGAAGTTGAGGGATGGCGTCGGGGAAGAGAGGAAAGACATTTTTGAACGCTCAGCACTATGATAATCTGTTGTGACTAGAATGGCTATCCGATCACACTAAGAAAAGCCCTCCCGTCCCCATTTGTATATAATAAATATTTCGTCTTTAATTACCCCATATTTGACGTATTATACGTTGATTCGTGTGACAAACTGGCTAAAGTAGGAGCAGATACTATCATGCTACGACAACATCAAGATTTACTTCTAGTCTCTAAAGATACGGACATAATTGATTTGTAACTATTCTCCACAGGTCAATCCGGAATGCATAGCCCGCTATGTCGCCTTCGTGGCCACCCATGTCCTGACTCTGAGCACCGTGAACTTTATGTCAGTTGACCGCTTCTTGTCCCTCTTCACACCTTATGTCTACGAGCGACTGGCAAACACCAGATACGTCCAAATAGCTATCACTGTCACATGGATCATAACTACATGTAAGTGCACGAGCATCCGCATTTGGCATGGGCGCCTAACCGAAAATAATGACACGTGATCAGAAATGATGGACACGCAACCATTACTGATGGACATGTGACTGAAAATGATGTAGTTTAGATCGAAGCACTCATAAACCTTTCTCATGGAATATTCATGAGCTGGCCGGTTGGTACTACTAGGGACCAGGGAAACTATTGTGTTCCGCGATGCGAGACTAGTTCTGATTGATGCAAAGGCTTTACATTACACAGATTTGCATAAGACGGAGCTGTCACACTTCCATGCGAGGATATAACATAGGACAGTCTGGCAATATGGGAAGCACAGCCAAAATTAGAAACCGGTTTATGAGTGTTTCAGTGCTAAAGGCGTGGCGATAAGGCGATTCTTCAGCAATTTTCTTTTCCCGAATTTGTGTTGCTCGCTTTTACAAATTATCCACGCCTGCAAGTATCTTTCTCAACACCAGGCGAAGATCTCTCTCTTCCATTATACTGAATATATGGTAAACCGAAAATTAGCACACCGTCCCGATTCAAAAAGAGCTAAAAAAGCACGCGATCACCCTAATTCATTAGGAAGGTCTACTGCAAAGCTTCGCCAAGCAATGAGTGCTTCGGTCTTTATAGGCTGGGGTCAGGCCATCGAACAGAAACACTGATAAGGATTCCCTTTCTCTTTTAAGATATGAAGATGCCAATATTTTTTCACTGGTGGCTCTATAAGGTTTTACACCTCTCATTAACTTATCCAGGGGTCCTATGCCAAAATACTCTCCAAACATGTCGTTAAGCTCTCCCTCCACATTTTGATACAAAAAAAAATGCCCCTAAACCAATTAGATTTTGAGAACTTAGACAGTGAAGCAGTTTACCTAATATTTTAGGCCTTTTCACTGAGTAAACAGGGTAACCTTACCCACCTAGCAGCAACCACAAAGTTTATATTTGACTCCATTAGAGTAAATAGAGTGTGCACTGAGTCCAGTTACCTCCTCCATTGCATGAAAATCGTGCATTCCCAGTGACTTTATACATTACATTGGCAACGAACTGCTCCTAGGGCTTTTCCCCTTAGTGAACTGAACTTGTTCTTTTTGAACTTACTTTTTTAGTGAACCTGCCCCTATTCTGGTCCCAGGATTTTACTTATAATGAAATATTTTGTTGCTCGTATTTCCTAAAGGTGTAAGCGCTTTCTACCTCTATGCTACACCACAGCTATGACCGTCGCTTCAGTAGTAAACGTGGCTGGTTACAAATGTTGAAGAGGATGAAGTGACCGTCTGCAACTGAGGCGAGCGACATATCCGTGATGCAATGAATGCTATCAGAGGCTAACGACATATCCGTGTCATAATATAAGCCATCAGAGGCGAGCGATTTATCAGTGATATAGTATAAGCCATCAGAGGCGAGCGATTTATCCGTGATATAGTACAAGCCATCAGAGGCGAGCGACATATCCATGATATAGTGTAAGCCATCATAGGCGAGCGACATATCCATGATATAGTGTAAGCCACCTCGACAATTTCTTCGTTTGCGTATGGTATCCCGTTTCTTAAATATGATTCTTTCCTCAGTGGTTGTGGGCGTTGGCTTCAGCTTCGTGCGCCTAGACGCCGAAGGATGTTTCTACCCGCTCCTTTTTAGATCCTTCACCCACTACTACTTTGCCGTCTCAGCCTGGACGGCGATGACCTTTACTATCATTTTAAACGTCATCATCTTCATCTTCACCCGCCGACAGATCTCCAAGATCGCCACCACCTTGGTGGGGGAAGCTCGAGAACAACATATCACTCGAATGGGGCTCAAATCCGCAATCACGACCGTCGTCATTGTCACGCCATTTTTCTTGCTGCACAGTCCAATGTACGCCCTCATGGTGTACTTCGCCGCGGACGAGGCGTTCACTAAAACAAGTGACGCGCTCTGGACCATCAACGCCCTGTCCAGCGTCGCCTTAGTGAACAGCCTCACGAACCCGGCGATTTACATATGGAGATTGGAGCCGGTCAGAGTTCAGCTGAAGAAAATGCTAAAACCTTTAACCTGTCTGTTTCCGAGTAGCTCTGATGACAGAACACGATCTTCAAGAGTCCAAACTGTGGTCACCCATCCCGGTCGCCGAAGCAACCCTAGCAATCCTGACACTGGCACAGACGAATTTTGAGTCGACTCCACATAGTATTAGTATGAGCATGGGTGCCCGTCATTATTTGAACAATAAAGATAAAAATAATGCGGTTTATTAGTCTCATATCCAGGCTAATGCCCACTCACTTGACTTCACACTAGTGATATTATTATACCAGCAGGCCTGTTCACTCCAGGACATTTTCCATTCCCTGGAAAGCGTACTAAAATGATGATGCAACCCCAGCAGCCATACTGTCAGCTGATCAGACAGCAGAAAAATGACGCCATCCCAGATCCCATATCGGCAGAAGGTTGATAAGACCTCGGTAAAGAGATGATGCCATCCTAGCTGCTATTCTGTCAGAACATTAGTAAAATCTCAATAAAATCATGATACCACACTGGCCAATATATTGTCAGAAGATTGGTAAGTCCTCAGCACAATGAAGACACCACACTGCCAGACATTTGCTCAAAGCTTTGGCAGGAAGAAACTGAATGAAGAAATATTTTCTGTTCTTTAGTAATGAGCTTGTGTTTTATTTTGGCATTCAGTTACCTTCAAATAACATTTAAAGAAACAAGAAATATATAAAGAGTGATACTGGCATGGTCCAGAATTGTCTCCAAATATACATAAAAAGCATGACAGAAAAATTATCATTTGGCATGAAGAATGCTGCACAATGCAAACTGAAATACAGTCAAGCACGAATAACTCGAAGTCTTCAGGACCACCTCATCTTGTTCGTGTTTTTGAATAACTGAATTTCGAGGATGAATGAAGCACTAGTATTTAAGTCTGTAATTGTGCTTGACGGAACCATAATTTTGACTTCCATTTGATTGAGGAATTCGTGATCAACTGTATAATGCAAGTCATTTCAATATATCATCAGCACCTTGGGGAGATGAGTTAATGGTAAGGATGATGAGAGGTAAATGGGTTTGGGGTATGGGGACGAAGGGGAAGAACAACTCCATTGGTCTTTGAAGTAAAACTCACTAGCTTTGGCATTTGTATCTTTCACCTTTTCTAGTGTAAGCTAAATGGCTTGATGGCTGTGTGATTCCTAAATATTGGTAAATTGGTCATGATATTTTAGAAGCAAGCATTTTGAATTTGGCTCAGAAGGTATCATATCTGTTAGTGTAACATGCATAATGATCATTCGAACTGCAACAGTCTTGAAAGCAATTAACGTAATAGCTTTTAAGGGGAGGCACGGTCCTCCCTTCACAGATTATAGTACAATACCATAATTGTGATGCGCATGGCTCTTTACTAATTCAGTATGCAAGATTTCTCACCAAAGCCCAGCTCTTACTCTGAGATACAAAGTGCTTTAAAAGTGCAATAGTTTAATACATAGGGTTTTTGTAATGTGGATGTTCAAATGTAACACTGGACATTTATAAACACATAGCATTTAAGGACCCACTTACAAGCAAGTGATGCTAAGGCTCAAAATGCTCAAAATTAAAGAGATGGTGTAGAAGTAAAAGGCCTACACAGCTCATTTACCTACATATTAAATCAGCAGTTTCACATTCAATGCATTTCGAGAAAATATTTGAAATTGAACAATAATACTAACGTACATTTCTATAGCACTCACAGTGTGAGCCCTGGACATATTATAGTCATTTACAAGAAAAAAAAAATCCAACATCTTTCTCTCTCTCTCTAACTCACTCTCTCTCTCTCTCTATCTCTTCCTCTCTCAGGACAATTTGATAGAAATATGACAGAAATGCATGGAAGCACAATTATGACAAAATGCTGTCAAAAAGAATCTGTTTCATAGAATAACAGGAGCAAGGACAGTTTGGAGAAGAATGTGAAAGACTCATTATGTCACTGTACCTCAAATATGGCCTAAATTAGATTCCGGATATTTTTCAGTAAAGATACTATGCCATTTATGAGATCAAGGCCGATGTTGTCACATTTAAAAAATTAATATGTATGATGTTTTCCTGATAAGTTGCTAACTCTTTTTGCTTTGCAATAAACATGTTTCCTGCACGTTCATGTCAAATATGACTTGAACCATTTTCATAGTACAGTGACGATATGAAGGGTGGTTGGAGGTGGATAATATGGTTGTAAAGGTAAGGATTTGCAAAACATCATATCACAGACTCTAAAATCATTTCTACTACAAAGACAAATTCAAAATGAATGAAATCTTTTACAGCCATGGGCATCCCACACGTCTTCTTTGATTACCTCTTATTGTGTTTTGAACAAGCTGTGAGTAAGCAGGTGGGAACAATTAATTCAATGATGCACACAAACCTATCCCTCCACCCAGTCCAAGGCAAATTTAACTCTCACTTACTCTGCTTATAGCTGCCTCTTCAGCCACTTTCATTATGAATGAATTTTTGAAACTGAGACTGTATGTAATGCACTGATGGATTTGGATCGAAAATATAATACATACAGAAATACAATATACAATGTTACATTACCTTTGGCCTGATCTGATCCAGGAGATCATAGAAAGTCTATAGAAATACTTGCATCTTGCTGTTTATAATCAGTATATAAGCAAGCAGCCCATACTTTTCTGCAAGTTCTCTCTAGAAATCACAAAATGAAATACCGTAAATTTAATGGCACTTTGCTTGAGGTGCAGAAACCTCCTAAATTTCTGCATATATACAGTATATTATATTATACTGAGCTTTACTAGTTTCCTTGCATCACTGGGCAAAAAGACCTGCATGGGATAGTTAGGAAGAGGATGATTCAGTCCTAAATCAAATGAATGAAATATTCTTGATGTACTCAATTCATGAAATTTTAACCCATTCCCATGCACGGCAGCCAAATAATACGGATAGTAAATGCCGGCTCATTTCTGCATTGCAGCTGATATTCACAGTGCACCCTCACATCAACATGGCATCATTATGAACACTAAATTACAATATCCCCAGCTTAGAGGAGACTTAATGACCCTCTAAGAGTAACAGCTGTACTGATTGTTTTTCTTTCAGGTTCAAAAGTCATTCAAATCTTATATTTGTTAAAAGATGTTTTCCTTCCTTGTGGGTACAGGTAAATGAAAATGGCTGCCTGCTTAAGAGCTTGTATGGGAATGAGTTAAATTCAGCCATTTGATTGTTTGCCATGCACATTCTGTACTTTTTTTCATGTGCCCTGCACTATTCTTACACCACCACTAGATTTGGCAAACATAGAGATAAAATTCTTCTAAGCACTGGGGCTCATATACACAACAGAACAGCCCAAGTCATACTATGGTGATCTGCAACCCTACTGTTAATTTCTTCCCATCATATTTGCTATCCTCTTCCTGCTCTCCATGAGCTGGGCATCTGTGGATCTATTGCTATGAATGCTGCTGCCACTGTTATTTCTGCTGCTGCTCCTGCCATTGCCACTATAGCTGAGGTTGACACTGTTGGTGGGGAGTTGTGAGCGCAACTTCAACATGGGATCTTCAGGTGGTGCTAATGGTGCTGATATGTTTTGATGAGATGGATTTATAGAGTGATTGTTGGATATACTGCCTCTCTTTTGTGAACTGCCATAGCCTCCTGTGGAATGACACAAACAGAGTGTGTGAGAAATGTAAAACACATAGTTTAGGGATATGTGACAAGTAAAATACACTGTAAGAGATCCATGACATGTAAAGAACACAGATCTACATATTTAAATGCTATTGAAAGCTTTATGATTCCAAAATCCTCTTGATGTGTCATTAATAATAAATAATGATATGTTGAGTGCTAAGGTGGATGGCTAGCTGCTCATATGACTTCATGTTATCCACTGCCCAGAATACAAAGGCTGGCATGTGGACATATTCTGGCAGACACTAGAGAAAAGTTCGGCTTGAGTAAGGACCAAAGAAGTGAACAGTGGAATGCTGCACAATAGGTTTAAACTGCAACTTTCACTGGGGTTTTGTGGTGGTCAGAAATGTGTGCTGCAGATAAAAGATCAACAGAACAATGACACTTGGGTGTCATGATCCAGGTGTGGCCTGGCTCCGTTAGACTTTCAGGAAATCAGAGGGCCCAAACACTTACAAGACAGAGGTATCTTCCTCTGAAGTTCTTCTGTCTATCTATCCTGTTAGGTGAGACCATTCAATGACTTCATGAGACGGCTATAGTGTTGCTCCCATTTTACAGATCTCTAGCACTCTGCCAATATATTTCTCTGCCAATAACCAAGTGCCCATTTCACAGACAGCTGGACTGAGTAAACTGTAAACAAGATGCTCTCCCGAGACATCTATAAAATGACCACAATGAAAATTGAACCCATGACCTTTTAATCATGAATCCAAAATTGTAACCACCAATTCAGTTCGCCTGCTTGAAATCAGGTGACAGAAATGCATCAGGAAAGACATATAAATATTACACGAACCTAGCCAAGAAAACCATGACAAAAAAAAAAAAAGACACAAACCTAATGGCTTTTTCAGTTCCAAGAGCTCCTTCCTTGCTTCACTAAGTGCTTCAGTCAGCTCAAATCTCTCCTCACACTCTTTCCGCACAATGCCTTGTAAAAACTGGGACTGGGACAAAACAGGGACACAGATCAGGTTATGAAGGGTCTACCAGTACAAACAGTAGGTCTATGCATGTAACAGTTATGTTCCTCAAACAAAATTACTCCCAACAGCACTAAAAAATAGTAAGAAAAATCCAAGTTTAAAAAGATACAAAAAACTTTATTGCAAATTTCAAAAGCTAATGATTTTTTTATCAGGTTTAAACATCAGCTTTAGTAATACATTTGCCTCATCAGGAAAGCGCTAAAATTTGAAAATTTGTGATCTTATTAGTACATATTTATATTCAGATTATTCCTATCACTTTTAGAGCAGTTTGAAAGACTTTTATAAACATATAGTAGTTTGATTTCTTTCAGGCATCCCTAGGCCCCTACATCCACTGTGTTTCATCATTCATCATTCCTTGTTATGTCTGCTTATTTTTATTGGTGTGCTGTGGACAGGATTTTTATTAAATAGTATACCTCAAATAAAATTACCCCCTGCCTTATTCCCGTCACAAAATTACAGCTATACTGCCCATCATAAATAACTCTTCACTAGCTCCCACATCAATCTGTGGCATAGTTTTTGAACAAATAAAATTATCATTAGGAAAATACGTAAACTGCACAGTCAATGTGTCTTGTTATAATCTGCAAAACCACAATAGGGATTGTTGGAATGGACACATTTCATCAGGGAATACAGCATTCTCCCACTAACCCCCCTCCCCAGAGATCTGCTAAATATAAACTGTTTTGTTGGGACATGATAGTATTTTCTCTCCATTTTTATGCCCTTGATGAAAACTGCTGGAACTGACAATATTTGTCTGATCAGGTGGGTGCCTATGCTCAGGTCACAGATTCTTGCCCCACCTCATCACTTTCTTCCCTTTCTTCCATTATCTCTCTGCATTTGTCTTCATGAACACATCCTGTTTACCTTATTTTGTTTCTTTAACCTATTTTGAGCATCTGTTTATGTCCACTCTCTCTCAACTTCTGTTACAAAGTGCTTCGTTTCCGACTTGTGCTATATCTATCTGACCAGTCTGAAATATAAACAGAAACTTACCTCATCTCTGGCTTCTTTCAGTTTTCCTTCCAGAGCAGCAATACTTTCTTGAGTATCTGCAAGTTCCTGCTTTGCTTTAGACAACTCAGCCTTAAGCTCTGCCAGTTTCCCCGAATCAGCACCATCCAGTCGAGCTGTTAATCAGGAAAAGAAAGTTAGGAGCATTAATCTAGGATTTCTTGATACCAGAGAAAGGCATGAGAAAAGCAATCCACATCTGAACATGCTTAATTTACAAACACACCGTCAAGGTCTGAGCTGGTTGTTTTTTCCACAATCGCTATAGGACTGATCTAACTAAACATACATTTTGGGATTTGGGAATGTGTTGAGCTGCTAGGATTAGTTAGAAATCTGGAATCTTTTGTGGTACACTGGAAATGCGAGATTGGCAACAACAGCAGCCACCATCTATGGTTTTAAGTGTGTTAGTGGAACTTTATATCAATGGCCTTGTCTCAGAGAAAGGATGTGCCAAATATCTACAGTGATATGTATGTTAAATAATGAGGCAAAGATAAAAGTATACCATACACTATTTGCAAGTCAGTACACTCTTTTTTTTTGGCTCTTCCACATCAGACACAGCCATCTTGGCTTACTTACAGACTGACACTTCTGTTGCTTAGAATCAAGAGGGAGTGCTGGTTGAATAAAAAGACTTCACCTAAACGATCTTGTAAATCATTAATGATCTTCTTCAGGCTGGTGATCTCCCTTGCCAGCTCTTCCTCTCTCTCCTGTGCTCTCTTCTTGACTTCCTCCATCTGTCTCTGCAGCTGTTCAATCTCCTGTCTATACTTCTGTTCAAGAAGAGCCTGCTGGTTTTCTCTCTGGAGACAGAAACACACCATTTTACTTTGGCATGTTGTATACTATTCTACTTAAGCTGCTGTAGAAATGTTTTTTCTTAAAGAATTTTTTCATGAATTGAGTTTCATTTGTAAATATTATTCCAACAAACAAAACAAAACAAAAATTTACTCAAATTTTTTCAAAGGGCTTACCATTAATATATAATTTGTATATGTGACAATTATCCCTGATGGAAATGCAAATCCAATTTTTTTTATAGTTATGCCCTTCATTATTTCAACACTATCAGTTGTGTTATGTGTTTCTATCAGTGTGAAGCAGAGTTGCCTTTTAACATCAATCTAGATTACTCTAGACACCTGCAGATACACACTATACAAAATACACATGAGGAAATCATCATGCAGACTCCAAAATATTTGACAGGATCATTGCAGAGAACCATTTTCAGTTTTTGCAAAAAAAAACAAAAACCACTAAGTTAGGCTAGAAAGTAAGGGACTTGGAATCATAGTGTCCAAATGAACTTGTAAGGTGTAGGATCAAGAGGTCCATCTTACTGAACATAACATCCTACTTCTCCCTCATGCAATCTAATTTTAGACAAATATCAAGGAAAATTGTCTCTTCTGCATGGCAAGCAATTTCATTCATCTTTTGTCACTTTTGCATGTGGCACTCCACTGACAGGTTGAAGATATCATGTTCACAATTCTCATTAATGTGCTGTCTTGATCGATATTCAACTTAAGCAGCTTGGCCCTGTTTCTGCTTTGCATCATTCCTCTAATGAATGATCTGTCAATCTTGTATAAAAGACAGACATGACGATAAATGAAAAGGGAGAAAATGAATTTTAAGTGCATGTGTGCTAGGATCAAATTATCCGCTGCTCAGTTGAAGACTGTTTGCAAATGCTGGTCACTACAAACAGTCTTTAATCTCGTCCTGGATAAATTGATCCTAACACATGCTTATGTATAATCTTCATATCAACAGAACTGCACCATTTTCATACCATACTGTTCTTGTCCTTTTCTTGTGCTTGGAACTTCTTCAGCAGTTCATTATACTTGTCCTTTTCTATTTGCAGTTCCTGAAAGACATAGATGATCGCCTTATTCAATACTTAGTGTGAACCAGTAACAAGAATTCTGAGTTTAAAGTTCAAAACTCCCCATGGCAACAGTCATGGGAAACCTTATTATTGTTCATTCAGAGAGGGCTAGAGGCATAAGAAGGAAGAGGAAAAGAGTAGGATAAAACTGAAAATGACAGAAAGGGACACATTGAGAAAAGTAAGAGGAAGAGAAGGAGTCTGAGAAAGGTCTTTACTGGCTACCTCTTGTATGCTTGTGTTCTTTCCTATCCTAACATAGTGAAAAACTGAAGCATCCTTTCAGCCAGATCCTTTGCTCCCCAAATCCTTTAAATGGTGGAAGTTGCAATATATTATAGCACATTGCTATTTCAAGAAATTAGTTATATCTTTAATCTTTTTGTTCATGCAAAGAAAAAATTGATGAAACTGTTGAGCCCCATATTTTTACAACACATTATGAAGCAATTAGGCAGATACAAAACTGATCAACCATTCCTGCTTTCAGTATATGCAACATGACTCACCAGTACAAAGTTGTGCTTGAGGTTGTCTTCCAATGTCTTCATCTCTGCTAAGTGGCGTGTTCTTTCTGCTGCTACAGCGGCTTGAAGCTGTCAAGGAAAGCGGTAATGTTTTATCTCATCCAAACAAGACAAAAAGCATGCCACCTGACATTTAAAATCAGTAATCATCCTTCATTCCCACATGAAATGTAATGAAAAATCATTTGTCTCTTCTGCCTCCATAAAGGCTTGCATCATGTGAATCAGAACATCAGACATGTCATTTTCCCATTGCTCACAGCTTCAGTCAGACTAGTAATATAAGAGAGAGAAGGAATACCACAATCTAAGGTGCTCATATCAGAGGGGTAAGTGAAAAAATAGGAAGGAAGGATTATGGAAAGATACAAGACAGTGTCACTCTACTGAGGATCATGACTCATTCAATAAAACACTTCCTGCACTCAGTTTTCAACAGCAGACATAGTCATTTAAGTGATGATTGAAGTTATCTTTCATGTATGGATTTTTTTGATGATGATGATGATGCCAATAATGATGATAATTATCTCACCTTCTGTGGCCAATTCTCAGCTTCAGCCATTTTGTTCTTGAAACTTTCCCGCAGGTCCTCTATTCTGTTTTGATGTGCCTCAATCATCATCTCCCTGAAAATGTTTAAGATTTAACAAAGATTTATCATAATTATTAAATAATTTATTTTGTTGACAAACTGTGTGAATGTTTCCAATGAACTTCAAAGGCAACATTAGGATGGTAATGGAACAAGACTTTCATTGAAAGAAGGCAGCTGCTCACAAAATCATCTAGAGGACATAGCAACTTTTAAAACTATGACCACTCTCAGCAGACAACAATGGATAGGTATATCCACCATTTGAACAGAGTATACAGATGACCTTAGATACTGTCACTGTGCTGCAAAATTGGCTTAAGACAGACAAAATTACAGTTGAAAAGATACATAATGACTCTTTAGCTTTGCCATGAAAATGACATTCCCCCTCCCCCCCACACTCCCATTTTTTTCACAACTGTGAAAAATGACTTGGGCCATTTATGAAGCACAGTTACAAAATAGAAATCTCTGTTCCACAGGCAACAACTATATCCAAGCAGGAGAACACTGATCACATATACTGATATGGCTGACATGGCAAGAATGGCCATGACATCGACTCTGCCATCAAGTAATCAAGTATTTCAGAGATGAGGCCTCATTTCAACCTGTGCTTCTGATCTGTCCCTTTTGCACAATAAGCATTTGGATTCTTTGCAATTGTGAAATCGTAACACACTCCTGGTGGCTCTGCTCTTTCATTATAAATTTATGCAGTGCTAATTAGTCCATTCTGGGTGTTAATTGAATTTATGTTGAGCACCTGTCTTAGCTGGGGTGTCTTCAACTACGCGCCTTAAGCATTGTAACGTCCACTGAAGTTCAGGTGTTATTCTATAATACCACTGAAGTACGATATGAAAAAAATTTACCTTTCAGCTTTCAAAGCCTCACGGTCAGCCCTGGCCCTCTGCAAGGAATCTCTTAGCTCCTGAACTTCATCTGGAAGAATGTATGGCACACAACTCAACATTTAATGAAAGCTGAGGCAAACAATATAAAATTTTTTTGTGAAAAACAGATAAGAAACAGCTAAATTTAAATACCAGTGGAAAGTTTGTTTTTATTAATTTTAGCATCACACTATGTGATACATATTAATTATGTGCCGAGAGATTAGAAACGAAATTGTCAGTCCATTCATCTCTCTATTGCATAATCAAAATTACGAAACATACAGAAGGCTTTGCTTAATTGGGAGTTGGCATAATTGGTGGTGGTGGGGGGTATTACATGTGAATCGAAAGAGGAGGAATAAATCTACACACTGTTTACCTTTACTTAATTTGCTCTGCTGCGCTACCTCAGTCTCCCTCCTCTGGTATTCTCGGCACTGATTTTCCAAGGTCTTCAACTGTTTTAAACATGTCCCCAACTCATTCTCTTTTGCCTTCATCTCTAAACTGAGCCTGAAATTGTCATACAGGCAATATGTCACACAGCCATTAAAAAGTAAAATAAAAACTTAAGCCAATTTTTCTTACATGTCTAGTTATTATAAGCATAAGAAAGTATTCTATAAACGGTTATCCGATAAAATAATACTGAAATGAGCATATCATTCTGACCCAATATATTACCCTGACAATGATAAGAGATTAGCAGGTTGCTCTGTGAAGAAATTCCCAGAAAATGATGACTGAAAAATTTTACACATTAGGACATTTAATCTACCATGTAAATCTTGAAAGCACTAAAAAATTGCCCATAAAGTTTTCTTAAAGAGGAATTGTTTCTTCAACCAAGAAATCTTCAAGGTCAGAAGCCCCAATCATTTTCTGAGCTCAATATCCTGGTTCACAATGTAGTGGTATAAGCCACAAAACGGATAACAAGATAAAGAACAGTTGATCCCAACAAACCACAACTCCAGCAGATCATGGCTAAAGCTGTGGTTAGGGAGAAAGAGAACCAAAATGCATATGTATGTGTAGGTGCATGCTTGTGTTTGTGTATCTGTGTGTATCTTTCATAGATGTCAAGTAGAGGGCTGAAGATAGACAAGAAATGAAACCATCAATGAAGATACAGAGAAGGAATAGAATCATCAGTTGTAATGCAGCTGGCAATCCAAATTATCCAAGCAATTAGTTAACAATTAACTAATTTACCTACTTTTGTAATGCCACTTCATGATTTTGCTCCAACTGTTTCTGTTTATTTATTGAGTCATTCAGTTCTGTGGTCTTTGATCTGAAAAGCATTCAGTAAATAAATAAAAGAGTAATCATAATCCCCCTCCCATACAGTCCAAGATTACATCAACATCCATCCACCTTTCCACCAGACAATCATTTTCTTGACCATCCATCTGTTCATACATCTGGCTGCCCATCCATCTGTCCATTCCTCCATCCGAGTGTTCACCAAATGATCCATCTATCTGTTAGATCATCTCTCTCTCTTTCTCCCTCTTTCCCTCCCTCCCTTCCTCCATCCATCCATCCATCCATCCATCCATCCATCCAGCCCCACCCACCCGCATATTCATCTTCTGTTCACCAACCTCATTTGTATCTTGTACTGCTCCAGTTCCACAGTAAGTTCTTTACATTTAGCCTGACTTGATTCTAATTCCATTTTAACACCTGGGAAAGAAATATTCAAGCAATTTTAGTGTCCCGAGGAAAAAGTGTTGAAAATAGCAAATATTTAAGGTGAAGTTCACCTTTCGGTAAATTCATACCGCTGTCTATATTTCCACCTGAATTACTGGGTTATTTTACTGAAGCTGTTATAATTTCCAAGAAAGCCAACCATATGTACCGCTGAACAGCTGAAAAAAATTCTTTTTTTTCCATCTCTTGTAAAGTTGTAATTTTTGTGCATACACTATTCTTTTGTAAAACAGCAGGTAAATGTTCCTCACATTACAAGGATTAAGACCAACATGTTGACAACAATTTATTTTCAAAAAATATTATGTTCTGTACAACAGTTTTCAGTGATACTGTCTTTGGAAGACTCCTCCGGAAGTCTACATGTGGGAGCTGTTTAAAACATCATTAGAAAATAAATACAAAACATAATGCAAGAATACTTCATTAATTTACCATTGAGGTTTGTCTCCATATTTTTCAACGACTCTGATAACACCCCAGCATCTTGCATATTGCTTTCAAGTTTGATAAGGGCCGCTTTCTGCTTCTGTGACTCCGCCTCCATCTGATGAATCTCCTCCTCCTTAGCTTTCAAGCTGTCACTTAAAGTCTTGTTTGACTCAGTGATGACAAGTTTCTCCATTTCCAGGCACTGCACTGTTGACTCCAGATCCTCTTTCTCTGTGACAAATATATCGAAGGCCAAATTCAGTCAATTCCACTTAAACACTATTCATTTTATAGCAATTTATACTTAATCAGAACATTCTGTCAGTACCAGAGTACTGTCTTTGCCATAAGTAAGGCACTGGATAATCACATCTCCTTTAACCACAACATTTTTCCATGCTTCTGAGGTTTAGTGTGCTCTGACATGGAGTTGCTCTGTGCTGAATTTTATTAAACGTTCCTGAATCTTTACATCAAGCATTTTTATGTCATATCTGATCAATGTTTTGCCTAACTGTTGGGGAGGAAAAATGAGTAATCCACATATGTACATATGTATATACATATATATATATGCACACATTATTGTCCTAAAAGATAAATTAACACATATTTCGGAAAACTTAAAATTTAGAAAAAAATCTCTGTCATCTGGTGACTGGATTACCTCAAAGGCATCCATGGATTTTTTTAAAATAATCACAATGGTCACAAGTCTTAACATTTCAACTTTGTGATGTGAAAGCTAAAACTATGCCAAAAATTCTATGACGATTCACTTCTCTCTTCCCTTCCCTCCTCCACCCCTCCCCCACCTCAACCCTTCCTATCTGCATGCATAACTTTTTGTAATCTTTGCATCCATTTGCATAAAATTATTGCCATCAGTCTATTTCCTCTGACCACCACTAATATGGTTGTCAAGATTTGCAAAACATTTATCCGCACCGGATCTAAATAAGTAAACCAAGAAAACTATAACAATTTAACAAATTTAATGCACAAATTTTCAGACTGGCGTCCTTCTTCAGGTGTAGAAAATAAATGAACTAAGAATGAAATGTCATAAAAAAAACTATGATCAATAGTCATGCAAAAGCTTGAACAGACACAAATATCAAAGGAACGGTTGTCAAGACAAGATACTCCACTGTCTCAGTTCTCCTCAATCATCTAAGAAGCATCTTTGACTGAAGCTTTCATGGACTGGATACTCAGAATTTAGAGCGTTTACACCAACATAGATTCATCAGTGAAATCTGAGACTTCCCAGATGATGCAGCTGACTGCTGGTTTTCTGAGGTATTGGATCACCATTGCTACTCACACAAAGGAAACATTCTCACCCTTAGCTGCCATTTCTTTGATAAGTTGCATTTTATTCAAACATGATTCTAGGCACTGTGAGACTTCTGTCTGACCACTAGTGAGCCTCTCCCTAATATCCTGAAGAGACTGTTTCTGCTGTCTGACAGTCTGACTCAGAGTTGAAAAATTCCGCAGGGTCGTCATGTACTTTTTCCTGAAGAAAATACAAAGTCAGCATATTAGATTTTTGCCAGACTGGAAATGATATAAACAGTATTCTGATTTGGGTTCTAGGTTCTTATGCATTTCATCACTTTGGTATGAAAATGGGCTAAGTCAGACATGTTAAAAGTCAGACAAGTTAAACTGTATCAATATTTTTCCACCAAACTTGTAGCTGTAAAGATATACACAACCTATGTTTCTTTGCCATAGAAATGTTTACTCCACATCCTTCAGCATTGTGAAAGAAACTTGAACTATTTTCACAGTGCAGTGATGACATTTCACTGTGATCTAATTATAAACAGTTTATGCTGTCGACAAAATGTTGCTGCCATAATCCCACTATTATTTGCTTTTGGATTAGTATGTAGAAAGTTATAATTATTCAAAGGACATGGTTAGGTGGTAGTGTTTAATTTTATTTGATTTGAATGAATGTATGTGTTATGTTCTCTGATAATATTGTCATTAATTTGAAAGACCATGCAGCCTATTATTATGTGGATTTAGTCAAGTTCTAACAACAAAAATTCTGAACCACTGACAGGATAAAAAGCATCAAATTTTTGTAAACCTGTTGGCTGTTGATTGGGCATGATCTACTTTTGTGAAGTGCTGTGCAAAGCATGAAAAGAAAGAAAGCTTACTTGTATGCTGTGCCTGATTCTTCTGCTTTCTTGTACTGCTCCTTGAGTGCTCCGACCTCTTCATTCAGTGATGAGATTCTATGTACAATAAAATATAATTACTGATAGTAATAACTGTAGTAAAGGAATTTGTCTCATGATCAGGCAAATGCCTACTTAGATTAGTTCACATAATTATCATGCCTTAAGGTAACAGACTTGTAATTGGATGAAAATAGGGTTTGATCATATGCCTTAGGAAGACAGTAAAAAATCTGTCCTTTGGACAGATTATGGAGAATGGGCCCTAGATTGGTGAACCTGCCTGCTAATTAGTTTGCACTCTCTCCTGATTTTGTAAGGAAACTAGTTAGCTTGTTTACACCTTTTAATGTATCGGTTCGTAGCTCGAAAACAAAATGAAAGACCTATATGTTAAACATCATTTTTAATGGGCTCATTGAATTCTGCAAAACAAAACAGAAATTGTGGAATTTCTTGTAAGTGACAGTAGAGAAAACAGTTTATTGGCTCAAAGACGGAAATCAGATTAGGCTTCTTTAACCATAAGCCAGATCACCCAGTATCTTTATCAACATCTGAAAAGTGTATATAGCCACTAACATTTCTGGGCACCGATCATTTGCTGTTCAACTGATCAGATACATACACCTCTTCTGCATGCATTTTTTTATGTTATTTGTCGTTCTCTGTATTTATTCTCTCCATCAATTTGCTCTTTTATTGTCATTCCTTTAAACCTTCTATTCCACATGTTCTGCACATTTTTTTCTCCCTCATTCCACTTTCACACAAAACCATGATCACTTCCTATTCAACCCTTGTTTTCTATGCATTCCATTTCCTTTCCTTCTCTCAAATGTTATTCCATATCTGTTTCCACTCTAACTCGACCAAAACACGAACCATTTCTAAATACATCTCCTGTCTCTAAGGCTCCTGCTCAATATTCAAGTAGTTTCATAATGTCCTCCTGCCTTCCATCTCCCATTGTGTTTATCTTATCAAGTCTATTTCATATGCCTAATAACTTACAGTTTATTGTTGGCCTCTACAGTTGAATTCAGGTCTTGTTTTTGTTGCTTCAGTAAAGAATTCTCCTGCTTTAATAACTCCTCTCTTTGTTCCTGACCTCTCAGTAAATTCAGCTCCTTCTCCGCAGCCTTCAGTTTATCTTCCAAAGCCTTGATTTCATTGTGAATGAGATAACTCACACCACAGTATTTGCAAATCTGTTGACAAAGTAACTAGTAAGCTAAAGATCAAAGTTATCATGTTGTGAGATAATCATTTTATAGACAGCACACACACACATAAAGAAAAAAAAATTGGCAGGACCCATTTATCCTGCATGAGGTAAGTGAAACAAATGAGAGCAGATTCATCAGCAATCATACAGCTTTGACTGGTCCATAAATTGTAGGGTGAAGCAAACCGACACTGTATAGGCATCAAGAAAAATTCCTTGCTTCTGATCTTTTTTTACATCAGCCAGGACATTAAAAAAAAATCCATGTGATTTTTTTCTTTTCCAAATTTGTGTACTATTTAGAGCAAAGAACAACTTCCAACAGTGACAATGACTTTTATTGAAGTCCTTATTTAAAATAGAAATATACATAGTTGGTGCAGCACATTGTCAGTACATTTTCAATAGGGATAAGTAACATTGAACATGCTTTCACACAAACAATTTCAATATAGGTCTTACTGGCAGCCTCAAAATTGGATTAACCATTTCCTGGTTGCATGAATTAGAACCTTTGAGGTGCCTATTCTCTGTGTATTGTAGTCTCCAGTATCACTCAGTCTTAGTAATGTGGCAAATATGCAATGAATTCCTCTTCCTGTAGTTATTTTATACATTTATGATATGTGAGGTTTTGTTGTTATTGTTGTTCAATCTTCGAAACAGACTGATATGCTCAAATCAGCTATACCACTGAAGTGAGTCATGAATCAGGAGGCATGAATGACAAACCATAAGCTATGATGATAACAGAATGGTCAACCGACATTAATTACATAGTAAGTTTGGTAATGTGGTTATAATATACACTGTGGACTTAATCAGATAGATCTAGTAGCAGTGGAAAGCATTATAAGGGCTAATGAATTGGCCCAGGGATAATGAGGCTGGGAACCAGCAAAGACAGCAAACTGGTCAATCCATGGATTGACAGTTTCGAATTTCAAAACTCGCACAATACAAACCGTGTCATCTCTTGCCAACTTTTTTATTTCCTCAGGCAAAGGGTGTTGTGGAATATAATGTGTAAACTGTTGTTCATCGTTGTCGTTTTCCATGTTTTCTTCACACTGTACTTCTTAACTTTGTACAACTTCTACTTTTCTGCTGCTAATCATATCTGTCGACAGGAAAATATTTATTGTGCATGTTTGTCGGCCATGTTGAAACTAATGAAAACCACAGCTATGTAAAATCTATGAACGGATTTTTTTTTCTCGCTTCAGACTAGGCCTATTAACATTCAACTACTGAAGGTAAAAAATATTTAAAATGAGCATTTATCTAAATATACGACACAATAACACATATAATGCCTGTGGAATTATAATCTACATTTTTAAAATCATTATTATATTTTGTTTTGGTAACAGTTAAAAGATGAATCAGGGTGAAAGGTTTAAGGTCCCAAAGGTCACAGGAGGGACATCAAAACAATTGGGCGATACATGCCATAACAGTCTGATTTGACATTAATGTCCTCTCGTGTGGGAACTGACTCTGTGCATGTCTCCTGTCTTCTGCAACAGCAGGCTGTTTCATATGTTTTCATTAACTACAACGTTCCTTTTGCCTCATAGCAGTGCTTCGTGATTATGTTTAATTTCCTTATTGTTAATGTACTCGAGTATGCATATTTTTCTCGGTCCGATACTGTCACACTACTGAACATGCATGAGAGTAGTGCAGCACGTACTTGCATGTATGTGCTGTGTATTAGCCTACTAGATCTAAATCATTTCAAGCACACATTGCATTGGGTAGGATCTTGGAACTGACTTCTGGTGTTAGGGAATCAAGGGATACAAACACAGCTTTTTATATCAACCGGGACAGAGAAGGAGAATGGCTGTTAGTGCTAAAGTGGCACAACTAACGAAGTTCGCTTGGCGATGCGACGTCGTCGCACTCTCCCGGCGATCGATTTGCCATGCCCATGGCCACACCCCCTACATCAACATTCAGCACGCTGTCTGTCAACCCTACATTAGGCATTGTCTCAGTAAGCGTCACAGGACAGTGGCAGCAATGGCTTCTTTTTCGTCGTCTGCTAGCGCTCAAGGCCCAGCTGTTTCATCTCCTCCACAATGTTTGATGAAGCCGATGGATTTCCCTCGCAAGCTTCTGATGGGTCCTGGGCCCTCCAACTGCCCACCCCGAGTTTTAGCCGCAGGAGCACTACCCATGCTTGGACATTTGCATCCAGAGTTCACCAAGGTTTGTAGACGTGGCACAGTGTAACTGTCATACAATGACCAGTGTCCATATTGGCCTTACATTACACACAGTCACAATGTATTGCAGTAAAGCTTGCACAACACTGATCGTAACAACTTCATACTGAGACAAGATTCATCAGCCAATGATCACAGCAATGTCAACATATGTTTGCACTTTAGTTTTATCTTTTTCATGATTAGAGATTTAATATGAAAAAGTGCAGTCTAGACCTGTTACTGATCAGAGGATCAAAATTAGTTTGTCTTTTCTTCCAGTCTATTTACTAAATGTTTAAACCTGTAGGACTTGAATTGTACATAGTAATTAATCAGTTAATGTCATAATTTACTGCTTGTTTTGTCTCTAGATTATGGATGAGGTGAAAGAAGGAATACAGTATGCTTTCCAAACCCAAAATGACTGGACATTTGCAATTTCTGGCACTGGTAAATAGCTCTTCTACATACTGTTACCAGCGTAACTAGTAAGTGTCATGATTTGTCACATGCGCCGTCACATCATACAATGCTTGTGGCACCTTTGTGTGTTTTCCCTCCACACTGCTCTTTCAATTCACTCTCATATCCATGAACCTCTCAGCTGATTTTTCTTTTCTGTGCTTGTGTCAGTAATGACTTAAGTGTCTTGTTGATATTCTGAACAACAGTTTATTATTTCTGTTATCCTACCTTGTCAGTATGAGGTGTTACTATGACACCCCGAAAGTTACAGCTGAGAAGGCATTTCACATGCTGACTGCATCTGACTTAAGTAAGTTTGGCTTTGCTACCCTCTGCTACATTGCTCTTGTATAGGGCCATCGTGTGATCTTTGTTTGCCAGTCCTGTTGTTTGAGGAACTTAGAGGTAAACTATGGAGAAAACAGAAGATGTTCTATCATTATGTTCTTCCAAGTTCCAGCATCATTTTCAAGTCTAAGCAGTTGCAATATCCTCTTACACTGAAGCATCATATTATACTGGCCTATATGCCACATTTTCTTAGCCAGTAAGAAAAGTTTTCCATTTGAGGGCATTACACTTTGAGCCAGGCTAGGAGAGACTCTGTTGGGGCTTATACACAAATACCACAACGACAACAGATGTGCTTTTTATTTTCTCCATGTTCTTATAGGTCATGCAGCAATGGAAGCAGCAGTGGTCAACCTTCTGGAACCAGGAGAGGTAGCTCTGGTGTGTCAGAATGGTATTTGGGGTCAGAGATTGGCTGACATGGTGGATAGAAATGGTATGTGCTCTGGTATTGGAAAGTAATTTTAAAGTCAAAATGTACTCACATATGTATATCCTGTATCCCATCACCACTGTTTACAAGTCTTTTGCTTTATTCCTCTATTTTGTTTTCCCAAGGTGTACTGGGATTAGGGTTAAGGGCAGGGTTAGGGTTGGGAATGAAGATATATAAGAAAATGAGACTGTTTTTTAGATGATCTCTTTCTAAGTATGAGTCAGGGAAGGAAAATTTAACATGAATGAGCAGCAGGCAATATAAGCTTGAGTATAGTAACTCTAAGCTTTTAAAGTTTAGTCCAAGCTTAAAATATTGCCTTAAAATAAATACAAAACATCTTATTTGTCTTGATTTTTTTTTTTCTCTTTCAGGATCAGTAGCTAAGAAAATTATCCGTCCAATGGGGGAAGTATTCACACTTGAGGATATTGAAAAGGTATATTTCCTTGGTCATTACCATCAAATCATAATACTTTTTTAATAGTGGCAAGAAGTTCAAACACATGTTGTCTTAAATTGGTTGAAATTGATTCAGTGTAATAGGATATATGTGTATTTCAGAATCAGATCGTGAATCCAGATCTGTGCATTAATTTCTGTTGGTAATCCAGACCTGGTTTTGAGGAAGAAGTTTTCTTTTCAAGCTCTTTGTAAGGCTAATTGTTCATTATATTTCAGATATCATGGGTTGCATATTATAGGGCATTCATCTATGCCTGATTCATTGTTGACAGCTTTTTATTTTAAAATTTAAGGGAGATTGGGACCATCATATCATGTTAATCCTCACCGAGTATGTAATGTAATGTAAATATGTATGTGTTTATGGTGAAAGACCACAGTTTTAGTAATATTTCATATTTTGGAGTCATGGAGGTATTAGTTACTAACATAAGGAGTCCGGAAATCTTGGAATAGAAAATTATGTAAAAGGTAGATAAATAAAGCAAAAGCGATATGAGTCAGTAATTTAATATTTTTAGCTCCCTCCATTATTTCCTTCAGTTTTGCCACACTTGCGTCACAGACCTACTGATTTTCTCTTAATGCATCACATTTTATCTTTAAGAATAACACAGACTTGCATGGATTGTTTTTAATCATCTGCAGGGACTACAGGAGCATAAACCCAGTCTTGTGTTCGTGACCTATGGAGAATCATCAGCCGGAACAGCACAGCCTTTGGAAGGCATTGGAGAACTGTGTCATAAGTATGGATTTCATTATACACCTCCTCTCCATTTTCAGAAATTACATATTTCTCACACTAGTCTCCCATCTTTTGTGTTAGGCTGCGTGAAGAATGTGTTATTTTTCTAAAACAAATGATCTGTGATTAATGAATATCACAAGTCATCAACTCTAACCATATTGGTTATTTTTGCCTTTCTTTATAATTATGAGAAATTTCACCAAAAGAGGGGTCATTTTATTTCCACATCTTGAATATTTGACTCTCTATAGAATGCTGCATATGGCCAGTGATGTATTATTGTATTATTAATATGATAGGATCTCATAAACTCAAACAGTTAATATTTAAACCATATAAAATAACCCCTACACTAATGACCCGCATCCCTGTCTTGCTTCAAGGCTGATGCTTCAAGTGCTTCCTGTACCTCTGCTTTGTTCTCGCACAGCTCTGCTGTCTCACTACAGTCAGTTGTGACAAATGCATGATGACATGCATGGTATCATCCTTGCATGCTCTTTCATATGGATAGTTTGAAATATGCTTATAGGGCAAAAATATGACTACTTGTCCCATGAATATCCTCACAAATATGTAAGTGTAACTGATAAGGCAGCGTTAAATGATATGGAGTAAAACTAAATTGGATTAGGAAACTAGGACACTAAGTCTGACCCAGGGCTGACTGGGTCATTGCCTGATATGAAAAGTATAGGGAATATAGGCTGAAGGAGACAGTCTTATCAAGCTATGACTTTGAGGTCATAATATCATTAATAGAGTGCAAGGAGGGAAGGGGCATGTTTAAGCAATATGTTGATGCATTGTTCTTTCTTAAGTTAGGAAGTAAATGCAGTTGTGATTTTGCAAAGTGTTGCGTGAGCTTATGACCTTCTGTCCTCAGCAAGAGATTTTTATAGTATATGTGCATGTCAAAACTTTACAAGATTAGGTACAAGCAGAGTGTTGGAGAGCACTAAATCTGTTTGAACAGTGCAGAGAAGTTTACATTTCAGTATAAAAACATCCATACTGAAATGGGGTTGTTGGGAGGAGGGGGTAGGGATGACATTTATATCTCTATGGGATATCCACAATATGAATTGTTTTCATGCAAACATATCCAGAAAGTTTGGATTATCTCACATTGCTCTAAGGTTTGGGTTTAACTACAGGAATGACGCAGCAGATTAATTGAGTTTAGCCAAAATCTTAGGCCAGTCTAATAAATAAAGCCCAAAATCTGTGACTGGCTTTGTCTGGTATACAAATCCACATCATTTTGAGTGGGGCTCTCAGAATTTACTACATATATAATATCCTAATAAGGCAAGGAAGAGACCACAACAGATCTGTACCATGTGCCACAATTAACTTCTTCAGTAAGTGAGGACATACATCCCTACCCCAATAGCAGTATGCTGGAACTTTCCCATCAAGTGCTTGGTTTAGCTTTAAGGACAGCACTAGATGGGAGAGTTAGGGATATTGCTATCAATGCTTACAAAGCATGAGTAGCCGTTTAGGATGGAGGGAATCTAAAGAGGCCCTTCTATACCTCAAACTAGGAAATGAGGTTATGGCAAGCTCTGTTTCACTTGAAGGTCTTTCTGTTCAGTGTGATATGGCCCTTGCCCAGTGGAGTGGTGTGCAAGCTGTGGAGTAAGCATTCATATTTTCATTCATGATATACCCTGGAGTTACTGAACTTCATTTTATCTCTTATTCAGATACAGTGCCCTTTTACTGGTTGACTGTGTTGCCATTCTTGGAGGAAAACCTTTGTTCATGGATGCTTGGAGTAAGTTTCTTGGTTAGACAGATGGAACATAATTTACTGATTTTGTTAGTGTTTAGCAACAAACAGATGATGGCCAAAAAGTGTTGTAGAAGCGAAAGAGATAGACCATGAATATTAGGAAAGTGGTTTTGATATAATAGATGCTCTGTGCAAAAAGGACGCTGAAACACACTTTTGTGGAAAATTCACCAGATCACCCTGATTTGTTTTGTGTGAAAGATATTTTGCAAAGTTCATTGGATTGATCGAATGCAGTTATGATGGGTCTGGATTGGTGTTTAAAGGAATAGTGCTAGTTTTATGTAAAAGAATTTCATATTAAGTTTATTCGAGCAGACAGTTCTCAGTCTACAAGGGAAAGCCTCCAGATGATGTGAAAATGGTTTGCCATAATATACTGTATCTCCTCCACCACCCTAACCTCCTGAAAACCTCTGAATTTCCTTCATTTGTTGACTTCAAACAGTTAACTCCCTTCATTGCAGTCCTATTTAATTACAACTATCAGTCATGTCAAGAGATTTTGCAAATCTTTTTAATCAGAATGTTTTTGTGTGAGAGTGAAGTCATGACCATGTAGAATAACAGTGCTTTAAGTTGTTGCTTTATTTAGGGAATTTCATTACCTGCTGTTTGATATTTGACAGATTATTTATGCTGTATATCATATTCTTCTCTGTTGTACTTCTTGGACATTTTTATCCAGTCCCATCCACCTCATCACATCACCATGCAATTTTTCCTTTGTTTCCCACTCATTCCACATGTTGCAATCTGTTTCATCTGATAACATCTAAATGTATCCTTGAAACTTCACCGTTATTCTCAGACATAGACATCCTGTATTCTGGAGCACAGAAAGTCTTGAGTGCCCCACCTGCCACAAGTCCCATTTCTTTCTCTCAGGCAGCCAAGTAAGTAGCATCAGTCAGTGATGTAATAATTAGTGCACTTGCGATGCTGGCTGTCGCTTGGTTTAGGTGTCAGGAGAACAAGATTTTCAAGATGAATATAATTCTGTTCTCTATGGGTTCTCAGTGCTAAAATCACCTCAGTACATTTTTATTTTGATGTTAGTTTTTTTTTTGTGTGTGTATGTTCTTAATATATCTGATGACTCTGATTAACTGCCATGGCCAGTCTCTTAGCAGCTTTCAGGGCTTTCTTTCTAGGTGCATTTTGTATGAGTTGGTTTTTTAATGCATTGCTGTTGCACTGTCAGGTTGTTGATGATCAGGAGACAGAACTGTCTATATACCCCATTAAAATGTGCCCCTCAGCCATGGCAATCTCATGCAAAGACTGAGCAGTAGCTTGGGAGGAACTAATGGGAAATGAATAAATATGTTTATTGTGCAGTAATATCTTTTTTAACTTGTTGCATTTACCAAAACTCCATAATTCAAAACTCGAAGAATGAAAATTGGATCAAAACAGCAAATACTGCTCAGAGGAATAGGCCAACAACAATACAGAAAAAGTTGATTGGGAATAGGAGTTCCAGACTTCGCAGCATTATTGCCATACCTTCTCACCTAAAAATGTGGGCACAAGAAATTCACGGTCTTTGTTCAAAAAGACATCATAAAGTTTGGGTTTTCTTGCACCAGGTAGTTTGAACCAGATGCATGCATTAATGACATGATGCCACTTTCTCGAAGATTTAACATGACAGAAAATGGCACATCATAGTATTGTATGGTACAGTGTTGCTTGTGTTGTCCTGGGAAGATTTTGTTTTACAGCACACAGGCACAGTTTTGTATTATGGGCCTATATCATACCCCTTTGGTCACTAGAGAGTAATGGAGTGACATTACCAAATGTGAGTGACATTACCACATGTAAAATACATACTCCTTCACTGAACCATGTTTTTTTTTTTTAATTAGGGACAAAATAACAAGTCGGAAGACAAGAATACGATCCTACTACTTTGATGCAAATGAGCTGGCAAACTACTGGGGCTGTGACGAGGGGCCAAGAAGGTAAGCTGGCTCACTGAGATTCCCAAGGAGGTTGTTATCCAGTCCTGAGACTTACCACTTTCTGGCTCGTGTATATAAGAGGATTGTATATGCCAGCTGGGGTCAAACCCACTTTTTATCAGCTTCAATATTCATCCCTTAATGCTGTCATCATTTCCTTTACAATACCATTGGCAGCAGCACCATAGTCATCTCATTTTCATTCTTCTTTCGCTTAAGTGTGAAGTTCTGCCTACCCATTCTCTACCTCTGCATAGTAATGAGACTAATGCAGTTCATAAATCTTATATCCAGGCTAATGCCCACTCATGTGACTTCACACTATTATTTTGCAATCAAGTCCCATCACTATGATTTTGTCAACTTTCTGGGGAGCATTTATAGTGTCGCTGTCATAAAGGAGCTGGTCACTAGCATTCTGACAATTTTTTTCACTTCCTTTAACCAGCTACTCATTTTACAGTTGGGTGGATGTAGGAATATTTGAATGAGATGTTTTCCCATGACATATACAACATAACTGTGGTCAGGAATTGAACCCATGACCTTTGGATCTTGAATCTAAAGCCATTATTATTTGGCCATGCTGCTTTATATATGACTTTGTCCACACACTGTCCATTTCTTTTGTTCAGATACCACCATACAGGCATGGTCACCAGTGTTTATCAACTGAGAGAAGGACTTGCAAGACTGGCTGAGGAGGTGAGGGATCCTCACACCTTACATTGTGTACAGATATGAAATGGAACAGTCAGTCAAAGAAACTTTTGACATTTTTCACCTACAGGACACATATAGAAAAAAATACCTTTACATTCATATTCTTAAGAAATAATATTAAGAATATCGCTATGTTGCCATGGGATGTTAACGCTGATTGGGGATGGTTGGAGAAAGATGATGGATTGCTGACATAAGTGGCGATGTGTGGAGAAAAGGTGTCACTAGTCAGCAAGAGCTTGGAGAAGTTCCACTTAAGCAGACGGTTATGTTCACCAGGGCTGTTTAACCACATAGCAAATGTCTCTTTAAAATTTTATGAGTAAAGTGGATCAAAATGAATTGGAGTTAACCCTTGAAGCACAGTGATGTGCTCAAACCAGAAACTGCGGTTGACATAAAGGCTGAATACATTTGATGCTACTAATCCAATCAGGAGTTGCAAGCATAAACAGTGAATCAGCAAAATTACACAGTTAGTAACATTGCATAAGCGTATGGATGACTTCTGGCTCACTCACACTGGTGTTAACGGAACCCTTGCATTACAGGAGTTAACAATATTTTTACTAGTCTTGGGCATTCACAAACTCATGTTGAAACCAGGAATGTTGCTTTTTATGAAATTTGCTGAATCCTTATCATTTGACTCCAAACAATATCAGAATGGCATTTTGGGGAAAATGAAATTTGTCCATCACAATTTAATAGCTTCTGTTCTATTTTGCCTTTCAACTGTACATATTCTGCATAAGGACTTCAGTTTCTAGATCCAATTTAATCATAGTTTGTTTGAGAAAAAGAAAAGTAATCAGCTTCTATTACCATTAGACTGAAAAATTGTCATATATTTTACACTGTTTTTTTTAAATAACTATAGAGAAATGACACCTTAACACAAATGCACATCCACACCACACTATAGCAGTATTTGTGCAGTGTATTGATTGCAGTCAGATGGTGTAGTACTTGATGAATGTATATAGTACTTGTAAATTGTCATCTCGCAAACATAGCAGAATAAGATTTTTACAGCAGTAGGAAATTTGTGTTATATGGTTTTATTTTCATCTTATGACATGGCAGTGATTCCATCTTTTATCCACAGGGCTTGGAAAAATCCTGGCATGATCATAAAGTTTGCTCTGAAATGTTGTACGAAGGTCTGGAAAAGTTGAGGCTTGAACCACTAGTGAAAGATAAGGTATAACTATTTATTTATTCTTATTTGTATGAATTAGAGGTATCTGGGATCGGTGCTGTGACCTTGCGGAGAGACGGTAAAATATAGTGACAGAAGACAACTAGAAACCACAGCCATATTTTATCCAAGAAATCATGGACCAAACCTCAACAGAGTGAGCAATTCCTGAAAGGAAATAATAGTATTGAGGAGTGGAACAATTAGAAATTCATGGAACATGTAATGAAAATACAACAGCCAGAGCGCATTTGGTAACAACTGGAAAACTATAAGGTAAATGAAGTAGAGGAAGACAAAGACAGAAGCTTCTGGATGGACTAGCAAGTTAGATGGGCTCTGTTGAGGTGACAGCAAACTGACAGAAGTAGAGGTTCACTATGGTCTTCCACAGTTAGCTAAGGAAAAAGAAACTTCGTATGGGATAATTATATGCAAGGATGAACTGGATGAAAGCACCTTGACTTGAAGATTGTCCATAAGACCAGAACAATAGATAGTCATGAAAGGATGATGAAATAAAAACAGATTGAGGCTGTCTGTTGGAGGAAGTGGTTGCCATAGGACGGCAGTCAGGATATTTTGGTATTTATTGCAAATGTAACGACATTGTGCTGCACACTATACATCATACCCTTTTACATGGCAGAGACATAATATATGTATATTGTACAACATTTTATTTTTTTCTTTGCGTTGATAATCAATTCAAGCCAAAAAAAACTTAGAGACTAAACAATTTGCAAAATTAAAGTATCTTATCTCATGAAAGATTGAAGGGAATAAGGGAGCACATTTATATTTATGTTGCATGTTACAGAAAGCTTGTAACTGTAAAGCATATATAAAATCAAGGGTAGCTAACTTTACCTCATAGGAAGACTGCCATGTTACATAATTATATTGTGTGTAATTTTCCCCAGACTGTCAGAAACCCATGCGTGACAACAATAAAAGTTCCTGAAGGCATCAACTGGAAAGATGTGTCTGATTATACTATGAAGAAGTAAGATTCAGTTTTCACTATCTTTCAATGCTTTTTTAAGACTTTGTTCATCTTTAATATTGCATTTTCAAAGTTTATTTCATTTTCTGTTTTGTGGGATTTGATAATGTTTTTAAAAAGTATAACTTGAACAAATGATGTACCATAGCCAGTTTGTTTTTACTCATTTAACACTTTGTGTACTGTATAAATCCTTATCATGTTAACTACTCTTTCAGTCTTAAGGTTTATCCTCTGACATAAATTTGTGATATAGCTAAGTCACTTTTTTATGATGCTGGATGGTGCACTAAGCTAAAGTAAAATTGGACACAATGTTGCTACCATGGCGCACATTGTGTTAAAGCTGCCTTTTTGGAATACTTGCCTGAGGTAGCAAGCTTGGAAAACAAGCTGGTAAGCAGTCAGAATTTGGTTAGATCAATGTTTCTTTGTTGATGGCATTGTGGTCAGCAAGAGGATTTCATAAATAACTTCTGACTTTTATTAGGATATTTAGGAAAGAAAATAGACACACTATCAATTTCTAACATAGCTGTTACTTAGTCTTTGGGGTTCTTTTCATGACCTGTGACAGTATTACAGACTCCCCAAATTTCCAAATTTCTCACAAGCCTAGATTCAGAATGAAAAAAAAAAACGAGTGCTGATTCCCTCCGGCACTGCATATCGTTAAATTGTGATTGGTTTATCTTTCTTGCAGCTATCGTGTTGAGATATCTGGCGGTCTTGGAGAACTTGCAGGCAAAGTCTGGCGCATTGGAATCATGGGATACAACTGTACACCAGATAATGTGCGATTAGTGCTGAGAGCATTAGGAGAGGGACTGGACAGTGTCCGCAAATGAGAAGAAACTATCTGTGTTCAGACGTGGAAAGATTTTGCTACAATGCAGTCACATGGACCTAAAGTATTTTAAGCCTTTATTTCATTAGCAGTGAGAACTTCATTATTTAAATGTTGTTAGTGGGCATATTGTCTATTGATGTTCAGTATCATGTTGTACAAAACAGACATGCAAAAATAATCAATTTAATATGACTTATTTTGTTATAAAGAAGACCAATCCTATATTAGATATGTAAGATCTGAAGTTGTTGAACTTCAACATGAATTCCTATAAAGGCATTGGAACTAGTTGAAAATTCTGAGTTAAACTGTATCGGTGTTTTCATGCGGCCTAATGTGTAGACTGCAACCATCTAGGTCAGCATGGATGATATATCATGGGATAAAGACATATATGCCTAATGTAAATGTGCCTTCAGTTCTGAATACTTTATATGAAATCCTAGAGCATTAATACTTTATGTCCCCAAGTTAGTTCTTAGTAATCCATTGATGCCACTGTTTTTGATTCACACGAGCAAATATACAAACAAGCAAGCAGTGCTTTTTAACCGCCTTCAGGGACATTTATGGGTATCTATGTTGCCCTTGTATGAGGGATGACATAGCAAGCTTGATGACCCTGCTTCTTGTCACTGCAGATGTCTCTGAAATCAGGCATATGCCTTTCACCATGAAAATTACTCACTGGATCAGTTTGAACATTTTGTTGTTGTTGTTGTGGTGGTGCAATATTGGTAGGCTACAACATACATACAAGTTAACAAACATATCAGTGGCACACAGATGACCATTCTTTTGCATTGATGAAATTATTTTACATTCTTCATATATGTGTTCTAATAATCATTACTGAGGCAATACATTTATACAGAAGAAACCAGAAATTGAGGTTATGTAAGATGTGGTAATGATTGTTAGGTTAAAGATGTGTGTACTAAACATTATGAGAATATGGTTCACACTGAATTAAAACTCATATTGTTTCCATATTGTTGCTGTTATTGGATATCCCTGCCTAGATTTATGATAATGATCTGCAGAATGTGGCAGACATGATATCTCAACAATTGTTTTTATAATATTTACAACCTGTGATTATCAACTGTATATCATTATATATACAAACTCCAATTATCTGGGGGTTGGTGCTGTAAGAATTGAGAGCTGACACTTGACATTTTGGAAGATACTGCAGGCTTGCTGGAGTGGAAGAAATCAGTCTTCAGTCAAATAACTGGCACAATAAGCAAGATCTTTAAGGTTGTTCCTGGCATGGGGATCGGAGCACGGCTGGACATCCTCAGAGAGCAATGATGATGTTTTCTGGCAATAAGTAACAAGTAACTTGACTTTTGTTCTTCCAGCTGGTGAATAAAGGTGTTTGTTTTTTTTTTTCAAAGGAGAAGACAGCTGTGCTAGAGAAACTGTTACCTTACTGCTCAGCATTTATGATAAGACTGTATGAGAAATTGTTATTATTGTTACTGTTGCCTTGTTTTATTTTCCTTTTGTTTTACTGTATTTCTGAAGTCCTGAGAAATGAGCTGCAGTAAAATGTATTTAAATGTTGCGGAAATTCTGTCATTAGGACAGAGTCATTTGATGCTGACTAGAATAAGGGTATCACAAAATATTGTTTAATTAAAGAGATGTAAGTGAAGTGGAATTCAGATTTCTCTGAGATTGGGCATTAGTGGATAGCCAATAGTTGCAATTTGGTTAAAATCTGCCATGCAGTAAGCAGTTTTCAAATTGTATCTTACAGCAAATTATAACTTGTTCTTTGTTATTTAGTACATATTATATATTGTTGAACATTTGTCTTTTTTTTAAAGTTTACTTTGAAATGTAGACAGTTCTGTGTCAGGGTACAATGTTAGATACAAAAGTAAATTTTTATCATACTGCATGTACTGTCAGCTATCTATGATTTTGACAAGGTATATTGTAGAGCATGTTCTAGATAACTTTTGATGTAAAAGAAATGTGTAATTGTGTTTTCAGGATATATTTATCATGACACATTTTCAAGAACCACTTACACTTTATGCCATATATGATTTTTCAGTAATTATACGTCAATCCTGATGTTACCTGTTCTGTAAAAAAAAAAAGAATTTTGAGGTTGTTAACAATGCCACTGTTAATCGTATTTTTATGCTATTTATTTGCTCACTGAGAAGACCACATGAATTTATTGTTGTGATAGACTGTTGCAGCTTCTTTACATTTTTTTTGACGACTCATTTGTTGGATTTGTTATGATTTATTTTTAAACATAATGTTTCTGTATACTGCTTGTGATAATCAAAACTTGAAAGCTATATACTGTATCTGCTCTCCTCTGACAAGACTTGCTGCCATGGCTATTCTGAGAAAACTTACATTTTAATACTTACTTTCAACCAAGGCGTGGACTTTTTATCCTTGAGCCCTTGCTCAGAAATCATATTGTTATCAATTACAGATGGCACTTTGTCACAAAACAACCCTTACTTTAAATGGTTTAAATATATAATAGATAATTAGTTCAGTTGTTTCAATTTTGGGCAATAACTGCTTTGCCAGAGAAGCAGAAATATATACATACGCATGTGCCCGTGATTACTGTAATGTGCGCCTTTACTTATTTATACACAATAATGGCAAAGGTTAGCAGATAGGAGAAAAGTTCATCTACTTTAATAAGAGTTGACGAAATAAATCTTTCGGAGCCAGGTGCATCATTCTTGTCTTCCATCTACAAGTATAACTGATTTTCTCTCTGAGGATCAATGACCAAGTCTGACACTCACCATCATAATAATTATGTGTGTCAGTAGGGATGGCAGATGGCCAGTGTGAATAGGGGAGAATGAAAGTATAGAGTAGAACTGTGTTAACAGGAGACTGAATATATTGGCCAAATTGTCATGGGTTGAACAGGGTATGTTTTATCTATTTAAAATACAAGGGGCAGTAACTAAAGAAATGTCAAATGGCATTGTTGCAAGATGACAGCTTCGATAGCTTTTGACTGCTGATAGCATTTGCATGTTATTGAGGATCAGCATACTTTGTCATCATCATTGATAATCTCCAAGCGCCAGATCGACTAACAATGGATAAGGGGAAGGAAAATTGCTACTTCGGCAGCGACTTGTTTTTCTTTATCCCCATCACTTTTTCTTATTTTGCCAACACATCACTTATCATGCTGTCAGTGATTTCCTGAAACTCATTAAGGGTTGATCATAAAATTTTACTATGAATGAAGTGGATCTTTTGGGTAGGGAATTCCTTTTCTATTATGTTAACTGAGATTTCAGATAGAAATGTGCTCAAGATCAGAAGATGCATGTATTTGATACCCTCGCCCCCATTTGAAAATTTGAGAATAATATCTGCATGCATTGTATATCCATGTCATTATAAATGAAATAAACCAGATGATTTATACAAATCAATTCACAGGTTAGTCTGTTCTTTGTCTTTTGGTGACAGTTTTTCATTTTGTTACATTTTCTTGCTTTTTTCAGAGAAGGTTAGGGGGTAGGGAGGAAAGGACTGCGCTCCACACTCAATAACGAAGTGAAAGAGAATATTGTGAGAAGGCAAGTGAAGGCAGTTTGGGGGAGGAAAGGGGTAAGGGGCGACGCTTCTGGTTTCATCTCAGTGTAATGGTGTGATAGATTTCAAAATGTGTATGATTTGTTTAGGGGACAGTCCGTTATGTATACATGCTGAGGAACATTTGGCCAATGGGCCACATCACAAGGTTCAAGGTACCAGGGCAAGACGGTGTTATGGCATAGTGTAATAGATCAACAGTTATAAGAAACTTAACATTCTGAGATACCGAGAGAGCAGAGCTGTTTCTCAGTGTGTCAGTTTGACAAGTACCTTCAACAAAAAAGACATGGAAAGGATGTAGTTAGAGAGGTGCCTATGCACAAGGCACGCGATTCTTTTGCCAGTAAGCGTGTGTAAAGTCGGATGATGCCAGCTTCTTGAGTTGGTTTACGAAATTTGCTGGACTTTTTTGGTTTCACCCCTGCCCCTAACCATTAGCAATGGCCCTTGGAAGAGGCGCACCATAATATCTTGAAATCATTGAGGCAATTTAGATATGACATACCTTACCTGGAAGAGTTTTTAATTCTAGAGAGAGTGGTTTGTGTGTGTATGTGTGTGTGCGTGTGTGTGTGTGTGTGTTGTTTTGTTTTATTGGCAAGAATAAGAATTTTTGTTTATGTCCTTAGCCAAAATGATGATCCACGATCCGTCAGCAGTGTACTTCGTATTTCTTTCTCTCTCTCTCTCTCTCTCTCTCTCTCTCTCTCTCTCTCTCTCTCTCGTTCGTGATCGTGACAAGAGCAACCTCCCAACATTAGTTAAGCATTAGTAATGCATATATAAGACCAAATGCGTCATGTCTGGCCGAGACCGGGGGGTCGAGAACCCAGAGGATGCAAGTTCATGCAGGTTGATTAACAGTAGCCAATTTCTTTGGCTCACTGTAAACTAGGATTCCCCCATCTTTTTTGGAACATTGATGGACCCACAGCATGGGTGGGGTGGGGCAGGAGTTCACCGGATGCTCGTGCCCCTCTCTACCACCACCATTTTTTTTAACACTCGTAGGCTTCTCGAGTCCGGACTTCCGCTGTCGTGTGGCTCCTGTTGTGGATAATGACCGTTGCACGTGTTGTCTACTGGCCGGTCAGGTGACATGGGGTGCAAACTTCTACTGCCGCACTCAGAGTCCGGCAAGGTGATGCGTATCTATTGCCGCACTCAAGGGAAGCGAGCGAACGGTAGAATAATTTCTATCACCACATCACGAGAGTTAATAATGAAAGCTTATAACACTTCTTAAAACTTAATTTCCCTATTTACTTGTCGGTTAAGTTCATAGACCTAGATCTTATGAAAGGGGAGGGAGCAATAGAAATTCTTAAAATCATTGGAGTTGCATTTTATAAAGGAAGTAGCTAGCCAAATCCTGGATGTTCACTCGAAGACCTGCTACATACATTGCTTGGCTGATTATGTTGAACCTGTGTGATTCACGTATTGAACATCATAATGCTTCAAAGAATATCCTGAGTTAGCTGACAGAATCTTGGGGACTTTTTCCAGTTCATCAAAAAGTCATCAACGTTTTACAAAGCAGTTCGGGAGTGAGATGGTGGTACCAAGTTGAATTAAATCAAACTGCCATATTCGGTGGGTTGAGCGCCATGACGTTTTTGAGGTCTTCTGCCAGAGCTATGTCCCAGTTGCGCTGAATTTCGAATTCATCTGTTAAGAAGATGACTTGTTTGTTTGTTTGTTTGTTTGTTTGTTTGTTTGTTTGTTTGTTTGTTTGTTTTAGTCAGAGTTTTACCGCCCGTTAACACACTTATGGTTATACTGCGCGTCTTTCTAGTTGTGAGACTAAGCTACTGGGTATAATTTTCCCATTAAATTTTGCCTGGTCAGCGGCTGGTAGATCTATTCTTCTACACTTTTTAAACTGTCAAGGGACTTCCAGGATGGACAGCGTTTACACGGGACCTCCTAAATTTTCGTACTTTTCGGAGAAGACAGGATGCCGGCTCTCCTACTCTGAGAGAGAAAGTTTGATTTCCAAATGGCATTATCACTGTGACTGGTGTCCCTGTCACAGCGGTACACTTCAGAACATATTAAATGTCAAAGCATTGAGTTCTGGTGGAATCAAAATATTACAGGATAATAAGTTTGTGTATTACGATACTGAAATGGTCTTATTAGATGCCCGCGAATGGAACAGAGAGACACAGAAGGACTCTAGGTCACCGCAGTCTGGACTGCCCCAGTATGAGTTCATAAAATGCCTAGTCACGGCAAACCGTGTAAAGGCGTTCACAAAGACCTTGAATGTCGAGCCGCATAGGCAGAGGTGTAGACATTGTGAAGGCACATTGCCAGTTGGACCTTGTCATCAAAGCGTGTAGGATTTCCGTGATAACATAGACACATTTCACGACAGGTGGCTCTGGGAGCCTACAGAGCTCACCACAGTAGTTGTGATTAGGCCAAAAACCCTTTGCAACTCTGGGCTTATGAAGCACCGAGCGAACGTCCCAGCAGAAATTATTATCGATGGAACTTTGCGATTCCAATAGTAAATCACATGCTCTAGATGCAGAAGCATACCATATCAGAAATAGCGTCCAGGTGCTGTGCATTATACTTTCAGTGATGCTCACTTCCGGAACACAACACAGAACCTCCAAGAAATAGTTAAATTCTACTATAAAGCGATCTTCCTTTCTCCGGCACCAACTGAGGCGGAAATCCATAACTGGCAGGTGAAATAGAAGGATGCGGCACATCTGAACTCTCACTAAAACTGGCAGACACTTCTTTCTTCCCAAAACACTCTCTGCCTGTTATGAGTTTTCTTTACGCTTTCAGTGACATAAAGTAAGTGCAAAAACACCATCAGCGGACTTAGCAGTCTTAAAACCTATCTGCGCATAACACTGGGGGAGGAGCGGATGAATGGCCTGTTGCTCACACATCCACTGTGGTTTTATGGTTTCCATCTGGACAGGGATTTCAGTATCGACGTCTTTGCACGATGCAATCCCAGATGCACTAATTTTTGGGAATTCTACTTTAGTAAAAGTGATGATAATGTATTATTGCAATTGTAGATCCTTTTGTATAAACTGAACAAACGTATCCATGTCTATTTAAATCGTGTTACTTAGCATCCGTGATATTTAGGCAGTGTTAATTACATGTATAACTATTCGTAAAATAGTATAGTATTTAACACTAACTCATGCAAATTGAAACAATACTGTTAGTCTAGTTTGCATAGAATAGATCAATACCAGACAGACCAGTAATGTGATGAAGCCCCCTTGCTTTTTTCCTGGATCCGCCCCTGTATACTACAGGGTTACTAAAGGTCTCGAAGAAAATAGTATTCATTTATCATTAGATTTATTAAGTCATTAGATCTGGAAATGAGATTTGTAACTGAGTTGAGCTTATGCTGAGAATACAGAGATTTTTTTCAGCTATTTGATTTGGGCCTACTAGACTTTATGTTTAAAGAGAGTTGATCCGCCTGAAGTCTGACATTATTCAGGCAGTGAAGAACACGTGTGTTTTGAATATTTAGCTTCGTATTCTGGGGAACAAAAATATGGCGCTCACTGCAAACTCGGTGAAAATTGCCACTCTTAGCAACATCCGCTCTGCACTCTTCCGGCGATGGACGGCAGGTCAGGGTCATTTCTGCACAGGACGCTTCCTTACACTGTCCAGCTGGTCAACGTCTTGCCAGTGTCAAAAAGCAGTGTCAGTGACTTCTTCCTTCTCGACGTCTGCTCAAGTCAATGGGCAGGAATGGCCAGCCGTATCACCCCCGCCGCCATCTTTGATGAAGCCAATAGACTTCCCTCGCAAGCTCATGATGGGTCCTGGACCCTCCAACTGCCCACCGCGAGTTTTGGCTGCTGGGGCGCTACCCTTGCTTGGACATCAACACCCAGAGTTGAATCAGGTTTGTAGACGTCATGGTGAAACATGGTCATAAGTTGAACTAGAGTCTGTCCACTTTGGAGACAAAGAACAAATTGATTGCATCACTAAGAACTGTAGTGTCAGGACAGGCTCCATACAGAATACATAAATGTCAAAATGTCTGGACTTGCCTGGGTCAGAAGGTTAATCTATTTTCATCCCATACGGGAAATGTACACGGACGTTTGGGCCAGGCGAATTTCAGTCCCCACTGCGCGTGAACTGGAGAGGCAGACTGTAGATTTAACTATAGCCAGGTCGTCTGAAGTGGTCCCGCGGGATAAACTTTATTTTGTTCTTTAATTTCCTGCATTATAAAGGGGAGAAATATTTTCCTGTTGAGACAAACTAAAAAAAGGAAGCCGTGCAAAATTAAAAAACAAAATAAAGTAGACTAAATCCATAATCATTCAAGAAAATTGTTTAATTATTCATGAAAATGTAATACTAACTGCTTTCTGAAACGACCATAGTAAGAGGCTGCCTTTGGCAGACAAAAAGAGGAAGTAATAAAGATTATTTGGGTAGCCACTCGAGTCGCAACAGGTTATTCTACCAGCTTTGATTGGTCAAAGAGTTTCTGAAATAACCTCTGCGTCATAGAACTGCCACTCGACCGTTATGAGGAATCATGAACATTCATAGTAGTGTTCACATTTCTTTGTTAGTTCTGACTTTTGCTATAAAACTCGTGTGAAAGAGCTTATTTTTAATAACATTTATAGGATATCAAATTTATATATATATGTTGCAGCTTATGGACGAGGTGAAAGATGGGATCAAGTATTTCTTTCAGACCAAAAATGAATGGACATTCGCAGTCTCCGCATCTGGTGAGGAATTCTTTACATTTCTAACTAAACTCTAGAATTTTTTTGATTGTCTCTCAGAAAATATATCTCTGCCTACACTAGAACTTCACTACCTTGACTTGCAGGAATCCAGTTCATAATGTCGAGATTTTTAGATGTTACAGTTTGTGAAAAAAACCAACAGATAACATTTTCTTCTTAGCGAATTATCTATGATTATGAGAGTTTAAAGTGTAAGTAATGAGGTATGTGGTCGTACTGTACAACTGTACTTCAAGTTACCTACTCTGGTTGCGTAGATAATTGTTAATATTTCATGACATGAGCAATCTGTACGGTTTTCTCTGGAATTTTCTTCACTCAAGAATTATATTTGTAATATTTATCCGTAGTTTATTTTCATAGGTCATGGAGCAATGGAAGCAGCGGTGGTCAACATTATGGAACCGGGCGAAGTAGCTCTGGTGTGTCAGAATGGTATCTGGGGTCAGAGGTTAGCTGACATGGTGGAAAGGAATGGTATTTCCTGAATGTTTTTAGTTACTGTATTCACTTCAGATGTGCTTGCTCTGTTTTTACATATCTTCTAAAACGTTTTTTAGATTGCACGTTTTATTCCTTTCCCCATTTACTAACTTAATTTTGTTTGTTTGTTTGTTTGTTTGTTTGTTTGTTTGTTTGTTTGTTTGTTTGTTTGTTGTTTGTACAGGCCTTACGTCAGTCCTGTTCTCTATAATTCTGAACCGGTTTGTTGGCCTAATTATTATTTAAATGTACCTATTTATATGTACCTCACACAAACATCATAATATAAACACATCAATCACTCGAAGCATGAGCAATGTATCTGAGCTTTTTTTTTGTATTATTCCAGGATCAGTCGCTAAGAAACTTATCCGTCCTATGGGAGAAGTGTTTACAATGGAAGAGATGGAGAAGGTACGGATGGAGTTCCTGGATTTCATTGGAGACGAGGGTTTGGGAGGGNGGGGGGGGGGGGGGGGGAGAGGGTTGCAAATGGCATCTGAAATTAGCCATATTCATTGGACACGCATTTACCGTCAGGGGATGAGATTTGTCTGCTAATCTGTGTAAAAAATCAGTTGCATGACATTTAAGAGATGAAGTACCAATGGCTATGAATTAACCAAGAAATAGGAGCTCTACTTCCGTGTGACAGTCCGTACAATATCCATGTCTATCGAGGAATCGCATTGATTAATGAAATTTGATATATAATCGTATATCATCCACTTCTATTGTTTTTGTTTGAGATAAGCTATGGGTTAGCTTCGCTAGGACAGCCTTCCTTCAAAAGTTTATTGTTGGCAGTATTACGTGTTTATTTCTCTCGGTTAGAATGCAGACATGGTTATCTGTTTGGTATTCTCTGCCCATAATATGTATAGGCTACTGTATAATAATATCCTTAGACATATTTCCAACATTACCGCAGGGGTGGAGCCAA
>JAWQUT010000081.1:748694-789094 GCA_033807755.1 Ellobium chinense | reverse complement strand
GGGGAGGGGTGTCCCCCACATTACTAATCTCTCCCTGAGTATCGGATAAACAGTTTTTGACCCTACATTTCATAAATCAAGATTTAATACTATACCCCTCCCCCTTTTCTTAATAGTGTTATATATGTCAAGGATACACGTGTACATTGAGCTACCAGATGAACAGCTTCTTAGAACTACCGACAAAGCGAAAAGTGAAATATAGAAAAATTCCGGTTGGGAGGCGGTGTGTTCACGAGAACCTGGTGGGTGGGTCCCCCACCTTCGTCGGGTCCGCCAATGCACCCCATCACCTGATAAAATAAGAAACAATAGCAACAGATTTCTCACTGTAAACCTGTTTTTCAATTACAGGGACTAAAAGAGCATAGACCAACTATGGTATTTGTGACTTTTGGAGAATCGTCGGCAGGAACCGCACATCCTCTAGAGGGTCTTGGTGACCTATGCCACAAGTATGGTGTTCAGTGTACTTTTACGGTTGTTATCATTTATCATTATTACATGTAGGCAAAAGTTCTCCTTCTCTTAAAACTTACAGCAATATTGCCTTACAATAGATCGAAAATTATAAAGAAAAATCTCTATGTGGCTGATCTCTAGTTAAGGAATACGATATTACAACATATGGGTATAATTATGAAGATGCCAGTGTTTTTCACCCATCCCTTCCTTATTAGTGTGTAAAGAGTCAAAATATTTCACACAGATATTCTTTCATTCTTCATCAACACTTTGACAAGCAATTATACGTCAACACAACAGATTTTGAGCCTCCCGAGCAGGAAATAAAATGACCTAAACTTAAAGGGCCTTTCACTTAATAAACATTGTGACCTTAGACCCCTAACAACAATTATAAATTGTTTGTAAATTATCCAAATCTACAATCACTTTTCAACCATTGATGGCTTTTTAATATAAAAACCAAATCGCTGTTCCCCCTCCTCACTGCTCAGGTTATGACTTCATATTGGGACTGTTTAACCTTTAAATCCGCATACCTACACCTTTTCACGGAGATTTACGATATCCATGGGGAAAGCACAATCGGTTTGGTTGTTGTTGTTTTGGTTTTTTTTGGAAGGTTCTAGTGACATCAAGTAAGGATGTAACAACTGTGCGAGAAATTTATAACATTCTCATGTCAATAGGAAAAAATGCATTTGATCCCAGAAGGCTTACAAATCTGCATCAAGTAAATGAAATACGACATGCGTTTCGAAATTCCAGAAACTGTGTCTCCTTTCCTAATTTTACGCAAAATATTATGGAGTACATATAATAATAATGAATGATGGAATATCACATTCCCCACTGCATTTTTCTTAAATTATTGTCGATCTGTATATTTTCGCTAGAGCATATCAAATTAAATTACTGTAGTTGAGTTCCGAAACCCCGCGAAGTTCACTAACATACATCCATCAAGAACAGCTATGCAACCATCTTACTCTATGGAAATTTGTTCCGGTATCAAGGACATCAAGAGGCGTGATCTGCCATACACTCTATAATCTGTTACCTGCTGTGACATATCAGATGGTAGCCTTGCCACTTTGTCTTTTTGACCCTACCCCATCACCATTTTCCTCAACTCAACTTCTCTCTGCACTCCCTACCCTCAAAGAAAAAAGACTCGCCCACAACCCTCATGAAGCTCTCTCTCGCACGGATGGAGTTTCTGGATTTCATTGAAGACGAGGGTTTTGTTTTGTTTTTGTTTTTTTGTTTGTTTTTTTTTTGGGGGGGGGNGGGGGGGGGGGGTTGCAAATGGCATCTGAAATTAGCCATGTTCATTGGACACGCATTTACCGTCAGAGGATGAGATTTGTCTGCTAATCTGTGTAAAAAAAATCAATTGCATGACATTTAAACTATCGATGAATTAAAATTTTTAAAATATTTATTTTCAGTAGAGCAAAATAGAAATATCTAAGGCTGTACAAATCACGATTAGATAAGTTACGAGGGAGGTTTGCCCTAGTGTTTGGTTTCTTTCATTCAGATACAATGCCCTTTTGCTGGTTGACAGTGTTGCCATTCTAGGAGGAAAGCCACTGCTCATGGACGCTTGGAGTAAGTAAAATTTGTTAAAGATGTAGCACACAAAGTACTCCTGGAAGAAACGTCAAAGGAAGAGTTCCATAGATGATAGAATTAATTTGTTGTGAACAAAATGGTACCGAGGATAATTTTAAAAAATCTTACTTTTAGCTTCAAAATAATGTCTTTGAAAACAGTACGCTCAATAAGGAAATAGCAAGAAACTTCACAAGCTGATTTATGGAAAAAGACACAGCTAAATCTTGTCATGTTAATTACATCTTAAACCATCTTTCGAGATAGAAAGTGTAATCAGATGCATACCAATTCATCTTGCCTCTAAAATATCTGTGGCACCTTACAAATAATAGGAGATAATTTTGCTGCACCTCGTGGAAGTCGCCATATTATGTAGATCTACCCAAACTGAAATGTGGACTGATAAAAAAAAACAACACAAGTAACTTTCTGTTCTTTCACTTCACTTTCACCTACCAAAGCATTGTAAAAGTACATGTACATGATGAAGTTACAATTACAAGTAAAGTAGTCTTACTATAGTAAGGCTAAAGGGACGTGTTAATGCAACGCCCATGCATTTCATCACAACTACGAATTCTAACATGCCTCCATTTTCGTCGATGCCGAGCTGTGGGGAGGCCTTAGTTTGGAGGTTTTATGGTTTTTAAAGACCAGTTATTCTTTGTCGATGTTCGTGCAACCGCCAAGTGTTGTTTTGAAGTTATTGGAACAAACGTTGTTTCCTTTCATAATAGTTCTGAGGTCGAAAATCAAACCATGCTTTGCTGTCTGCCATAAGTATGTTCCGCATGAAACATTAGCCGTTCGTAAAACTAGTCTAAACATGACCATCCCATTTGAAGAATGGTTACTATTGATGAAATATCCTTAAACTTGCTGTAATTTTTATGGTTTGATATCTTTCACAGACATAGACATCTTGTATAGTGGATCTCAGAAATGCCTGAGTGCCCCACCAGGCCCCAGTCCGATTTCATTCTCACAGAGAGCCAGGTATGAGGGTCCTGTAGAAGTGTGTTGTGTTGTTTTTTTCTTTCGTGTCGTGAATATCTACTTTTTGCGAATCCCGCAGACGGTGTTCGCGCGTGTGTGTGTATTAGTAAATGTAGAAGTTCAGAATGAATCGGTTCAAGTACTTCGTACAAGAGTTGTCAGTTTCTAGGATTTTGTCCCCAAAATTTCCAAATTGGCATCCCTGCTTTGTGCTACTACAGAAAAATGCTACACACAATCAGTAATATCCTGATAATGAAGGGTGGTGGGCTAAATGAAAATAACTGCAGTTGGTTTCCCTTGCGGCGAAGTGAATTCCTTGAAATATTTTGAACTGACCTTTTTTTTTTTTCATGAGAAGTAATTTTATTGAGTCAAACTCAGTTCACGAAACTTAGACCATCGTTGAAAACAGATCAAAAAAAAAAAAAAACACTCCTGTAGAAATCCCTGGGGATTATTCCTTATTCCGCATTCTCAGTAATTCGCACTGTTCCAGAACTATCAACTACAGTGAAGAATCTCTCCTCTCAGCTCTCTTCTTAATCTGTCCCTGCGGAAAATTGCATTTCAAATCACCAAAATTTGCACCATGAATTGCACAATTTGCATGCAAAAAGCAGTAAAAATTGCACCGAAATCTGCAAAAATGTGGCAAAAATAGTTTCGTAACTTCATTGTATTTACTACTACATCGCATTGCTTACTACTGAAATGTTGCAAAAATATTGAAATGAAACACATTTTCTGTATGTTTGTTCACGCATTTTTGCAACACTGGCAGAAAACGTACATTGTTTGGCAAAAGCAACAAAATTTGCACCAAATTTGCAGAAAATGGAGGAACTTTGCAAAATTGTAACTAGACCTCAAAAATGCGGAAATTTGCGATAATTTGCGAATGCAATTTTCTGGTGGGACAACTTAATGGTGATTAGCCTTGTGTGAATTAGTGTCAGCTCTAGGCATCTGTAACTTGGCATCGCGATGTAAGTGAAAAGCAACTGTCTTCAAAACAGAATGGAGTCTTAACTTGATAATATGGTTGAATATGATCATTCCTGTGAAGTAATGATTTTATTAGCGATATGTAAATTACATGTACATTAATTTGATTAAAAACACACACACAAAAAAAGAAATCTTTTATTCCTGTCAACAGATTCATTCCTTCATTTATTAATTAAAAACTGCCAGGATATGTATCGTAATCCAGTAGTCTAAGGGAAAACAAAAATCGTCATTTTATGTCTTTTTTTTGTTTTTAAACAGGGACAAAATAAGAAACAGGAGGACAAGAATCCGCTCGTACTACTTTGATGCTAATGCTTTGTCAGATCACTGGGACTGTAATAATGAGCCAAGAGGGTAAGCCAGCAGACTGATGTATTTCTTGTTGTTGATGATTTTGTTAGGAGAAGAAAAGGAGAGAGAACGAGAGAAAAACAGGCAGACAGACAGACAGAGACAGAGAGAGAGAGAGAGAGAGAGAGGAGGGGGNAGGAGGGGGGGGGGAGTCGTTTTGCCTCCGTTCATGTGTTAGAAAAGTTTTAAGTATGTAAATGATTGAGGGCGCGCAATACAACGAATCAAAGTAATATTACGGTACATGTTCGTGTGTTTGTACGTTACATGAGCATTCGAACTCGTTTATTACGAACATGGTTTACATGAAACAAGCTTTTTATTTTGCAAAATCTAAACTCGTTTATATCAACTGCTCCCTACATGTCCAGTTTCGAGCATTTGTTGAAAGAGACAAGTGTAGTTATTTGATGTACAGCCAAATATAAGTCTGCATTATGGCGGTGTGGTGAGGGTGAAAATTCCGACCCTCCAGCGTCATTTTCTCACAAATGGTCAGTTGGAAGGAGAATGTACACGGTTTAAAGTTTTTAAAAATAAGGTGGCTTTTTTTAAGGCTGTAAAGCAAATAAGCTTATAAATCTACCTTTGTCCCTTTAAATTTCGTTGCAGATACCACCACACAGAACTCATCACAAACATTTATATGTTGAGAGAAGGATTGGCAAGGCTGGCCGAGCTGGTAGGTACCATCATAATAACAATAATTAACAATATTAAAAATAATAATATATTCACACATCCACACACTGTTATATCGTTGACATCTTGATGGGCAATACGTGTGCATGTATTTAAAGATTCTTGTAATTTCAGTTCACTCTTATAGAGATAGACTTTCTTAGATCTAAGATCTATATGATAAGCACCACCGGAAGCAAGCAGCGCAATAGAATGCAAGTTGGGCTACCTTCTGATTAAACAAATATGCAGTAGCCAATGGCAGTCTCCGCAGTATTCACACTAACAGTCAAATCAGAAAATGAATCTCCTTGAAAATGACCCGCGGGTGGGTTAGAAATATTAGCCCAAACATTTCAAAGTCATCCCCAGGACATTTTTATTCCTTACCACAACTTTCCATCATCAATCTCACACTTTTCTTCCTTAATATTAAAGCCTAAGTGGATTAAATCTATATGTCAACTTCCCTTTATCATTTTACTCTTTATGAGAATCACTTGCAAGAAAAGCAGCATTAAAAAAATATTAAACACCCTTAAGAATGCAATGGGTATTGCATGCTCACACTATTCGCCTAAACATTCCATTAACTGTCCGTTGTTTTTCTTCAGAAGATTAATTTTTCTAACTTCATGACATTATAGTATTGTCTACATACCGTTAAGTGTAAATAATAAAATTTTAAAAATTTAAACCATTGAGAAATCTTTTCCGTTTTATCACGTGATTCAGCTCTAATCACCAAATTCATTTTTCACTCTTCTGACAAAACATAGGGCAAACATTCTTGTGGCAAAGCTAAAAAGAGCTATCGTGCATCTTTGTATTTTTCAGTACGCCAACTTGAACCTTGAGCTCATAAACAACACGGCACACTTATGTAAACAAGAATGGCCTAAATGTGACTTTGGCCATTTTCGTAACACAGTGACCTTCTTTCGTTTACTCATTTGTATTTCTCTCAGGGTTTGGAACAGTCATGGAAAGACCACAAGGTCTGCTCTGACATGTTGTACGAAGGTCTTGAAAAATTAGGACTGGAACTGCTCGTGAAAGACAAGGTTGGCCTCTCATCACTTTTTTCTTTAACATCGCCTTGAGCTATAACATGTTGAACATATGAACTGTAGTGTCTGTAGATCTTATAAAGGGAACGCCATGCTTCAGCGCTGAAGTTGAGAGGGAATGATTTATCTAGACTTGTAGCTGTATCATGCAGAATCCCAAAGGTAGTTAACGCAGTGCGGTGATCCCGGGAAATTCCCAAAACATTCAGTAGTTTTCACATACTTAATGCTGTATAATAACGTATGGATTATGCATACAGCCACTGGTGTTGTAACTGACAGCCGTTGGTGAGGTCAGGTTATTGTACTGGAATTTTGATAAAAGAGGCTAAAGAAAGAAGTTGCAGTCAGCTGAGGTATGTAAATTACAAATAGCTACGAGTGATTTCGAATTGCTTTTACAGTTATTAAGTTACAATGCGTTAGTAATGAGGAAGTGATAAACAGCATCAGTCATTTAGTTATTGTAAAATGTTCTTTATTTCTTTCTTCCCTTACCGTCCTATATTTCAGAAGTCTGTCTGATAACTTCTGATTTATATTGTTGTGATAAACTGCAAAGTTTACTCTTCTTTCCAGTTATCTACACTTCCTCGCTGTCTACCTACTGTACTCTTCATGAAACATTCCTGTATAAATTACATATTGTTTGTACTTGCCTTATTCTTTATCGATTACATGAGCAAGGGGAATATCTGGCTTTACTACAGTTTCCAGCAACACAACATTTTCTTACATTTGAGTAAAGGCTGGTGTAGTTCAGACCCAATTACATAATGTGTACAGAAACTGTTTTCCTAGTTCTATGGTATTATTCTGATATAAAGACGTAGTGCATTGTTTTCACCAGGCAATCAGAAACCCGTGTGTGACAACAGTCAAAGTGCCAGACGGCGTCAACTGGAAGGAGGTTGTGGACTACGCCATGAAGAAGTAAGTGAGAAAACGACAAACCCTATCAGCTGCTCTGCATCTAGCCCGGTAAATACAGTGGAACTGTTAACACAATCATTCCTTAACAAAATGACCAGCTTAGAGCTCTCCCATTCTATGTCCCATTGCAGCTGCCTTATTCCTTGTGAGCAGCACTCTGGATAATACAAATTTTGATAACACACCATGTAGGTTGGTCCAACGGGTGAGTGTCATATCAGAGTTCCACTGTAATAGTAGGCCTACTTGTATCTTCTTATGTTTAGCAAGTCTCCGTATAAGGTAGGCTGCTTTAAGGGGGTGTTAACATATACTGCTAGATAACTTAACCCCACGATAACTGAGAATTCGTTTTTTTTTCAATATTTACATATTCACGTACAAAGTAGCAACTGCACCAACCAATCCTAATGGGGAAAACATCATTGAATGGTATATTGCCCGTCATAATAACCCTCCACAACGAAACTTTGGCTTAAGTTTTGAAGAAAGGACACATGGTTGTGAAATACGAAGTGTTCAGTCTTGTAAAAATCTGCAAATCGACAACCAAATACCGTAGAGTGGACACATTTTCTCAAGGCACATATCACTAACTCCTCTTTTTGGAAGTGGGGACGATGGATATACTATTGACAAGTAGCACTGTGTTGAACTGTATCATCAGGACGATTTCCTAGAGCTTTTGAGATTCCACTAGAATGCATGGATCGTGCATGGCTTTAGCAGGAATCTCCGTATAAGGCAGGCTGTCTTAAGAGGTTGTAAACATACACTATACTTCTAAATAAATTTACCCCACCATAAACTGAGAAACCTTTGTCTTAGCGTTTACATAGGTACACTTACGTGCACTCAGATGCAAGATCAATTATTGGATGGTGACTTACAGGACTTACAACATTTACCTGTTGTCCTTCTCTAGCTATCGTTTGGAGATCTCTGGTGGTCTTGAAGAACTTGCAGGCAAAGTCTGGCGTATTGGAATTATGGGATACAACGCTACACCAGAGAATGTGCAGACGGTTCTGAGGGCATTAGGAGAGGCGCTGGACAATGTCCGCAAGTGATAAGCATCTATCAGAACCCAGCTGGCCCAGTGGAAGGATATTGTGTTATACTGTAAATTAGCTGTCCTCAGAGAAAAACCACTCAGTGTAAGAATGTTGAAAATGTTGAAAATATTGTACCTAAGTCTATTACGGCTAATAATGGCTGGTGTGTTAACATTTCTTAATGGTACATCTGTTATATGTTGGACACTGTTATTGTTGATTTATCAAAGTTAAAATCAACTTTCATTCCACTGTAGATCATAGCGCAGTATTGTGGTGCATAAAACCTTTGTTCAATTCCAGGCATTTTGCATTGATAATTGCACACCAAAATTCAAGCTCGTGCACTTTTTTCCTATTGTTGGTGTTGATCTTAGGAAAAATTTGTTTCATAGTACAAATGTTACTTCACCACCAGATTTCACACATGTATCTTTATCTAAGACACATTAATGCACGTATTTACAGAGGGGTTTTCAATACCTGTGTCTCAAGTAAAAACTTATGCTGAACTAAGGGAATGTGCTGTCTTTCAAAAAAGACGGTAATACAAACGTAGAAAAGTAAAAAGCCTTTGGAAGTACAATTTGTGCATTAAAGTGTCTCAGGTACATGTGTAAAATGTGGTGGTGAAGTAAGGACTGTCTTTTGAGACAAATTTTTCATAAGGTCAACACCTGTAACAGGATAAAGCGCACTAATTAGCACTTCACAATACAATTTCCCATGCAAAATCTCCGGACTTAGAAAAGGACAGTGTGCACCATAGGAAATACTATAGTGCGTCCAACAATATACGTTCTCGGATTTTCGCGAATATCTTTGATTTGTTTGGATCAATCTTCGCCAAATTTTGCATAGCCTCCTGTTTCAATTTGTCTTGACAAGAAACTATTTTTTGACTGTTACGAAGATGAAAATACAAAAGTTTTCTTCATCAACTTATATAAAAAACTCGACCCACAGGAAATCGCGAAAATAAGGTGGTTTACAGCTACGTGGATTATGACGTGAGGATACGCAACTTCTCTAAACGCAAACATTTTTGATACGGATAATTGTAGTGCATGTTTCAAAATTCTAATATCAAGGTTGTTTTGTTCCTGTAATATTTAACTTTTCAATCTACTTTAGCTTATGCTCTTTGTGTTTCTTGGCTTTTTGCCATGTCATTTTAAGGTTAAAAGCACATCTCAAAGTTTGTCGCTTCGAAAGAAACCATTGGCTCTAAATCTAGATTCCGCCCACCTCTGAGTTATTAATTGAGCGCGTCAGAATGCTTGGCATGTTCATTACGCAGAACAAAAACTGGGGTGTGCACAATGATGCACAATCGGGAGTCAAAAAAATCTGCGCCAAAATCAGTGTGTGTATTATTGTATGTGTGAAAAAGGGAGGGAGTCCATCGAGATGGAGCCATCAAACTGTACACTCTTTTTTATAAAATATGACGAAGGGAAGGGGTGGGGACAGTAAGAAGTCAGAGGTAGCGAAGAGACTTTCTATTAGTTGCTGATGACTGTTGTATTTTATTTTATGTCAATTCTGGTCGTGGACGTAGTAGTTTGTCCTTTTTGACGGATGCGGTCGGCGATAAAAACAGCAATGAGGGAGGAGAAAATGTTTTGTCTCAATTGCAGAACACAGAACGTGAGACTGCTAAAACACAGAACATTGCATTGCCTGAAATATTTGGACTTGCTCTTATGTGGAACTGATGTCAACAGAAGACAACTGTGAAAACTGTAAAACTTCTGTATTTTAAACAATCGAGTGTCTTGAGTTTTTTATCTGTAACTGTATAAAGATGAAAAAATATGTTTCTATCAAGACAAACTGAAACAGGAGGCTATGCAAAATTTGGCGAAGATTGATCCAAACAAACCAAAGATATTCGCGAAAATCCGAGAACGTATATTGTTGGACGCACTATAATCAGATTTCCTTCATTCCATGGGAGCATGTCATTTTAGTGATCTATAGAAAAGTTGTTTTATGTGAAGCTGTTCAGCACAAACACATTATCTGTTCTCTGACACCAAGATTGTGATGGGTGAAAAGTAAAAGTAAATGGATTGCCACTAACCAGTCAAAAGAAAATGTCACATTTTCATGAGGCCACTATGAGCAACACCTTCAATTTGCAAGCTGGATCTAATCCTTTGAATCCACACACTTCAGTCATAGAGCAGGATAAAACATTGCAAACTAAATGCACATAATTTTGAGTGGATGTGTGAGGTCTTAGAATGCATGATTAATGTATGTAATGTAGAAAATGTGGAGCTTAAACTTAAGACAACAGTTTAATTATCAGTACGGGGCGCAGTTTATGGAGTATCTGAATTCCAAAATGTCACCTTCTGCTGCACTACAGTAATTAGTCAAGCATGAATATCTCAAGCACGTGCATTTATAATCACAATAGGCGTACTTCGGAAATCGCTCAAGGGAAATAATACACCTGAAAATTTGACTCCTTTAGAGTTATGCCCCCTTTTCCGAGCCCACGCCCTTTAGAAGTCGGCCATTTTTGTTTACTGAATCGTTCTTTGTCGACTCTACGTCGAGCGTTTTGAACTTGGACCGTTTTTTACTGTGATAAAGTTGGCCGAGTCTGCGATACCGGCATGTCTTCCCGTACTGCTGTTAACAATAATGTATAGTATACCGAATCTGTTTTCATTGTACTAAGAGAAAATAGTTTGGTTTTTGACGTGAAATTCGTATGAAGGGTCCGGTGTAATCACAGTCCCAGCTGACCAAAATCCCTGTTTCGAAACTTGAATACATTCTCATTTCCATCTTCATCGTCCCTGCGTTTTGGGTTTTGTTTGTTTTCTGCTGAATGTTGTCATTGTGTTTTGTGTGTCTCAGAACTGGTATGTATGATTAGACTGCATCAATCTGAATATTTTTTATGTTCCTGGTCTTCCAGTGATAACATCGAACAAGTTTGATGCTTAAAATGGCGATCTAAAAAGAGTTCTCTGTGCGCTTGATAGACGACGATGAAAGGACTATTCTAGTGTCTGGGCTAGGCTAGACTCAGTCAGAAAACACAATTATTACACATATTATTCATCATACCACTGATTCTTCAGATTTGACAATTTCTGAAATATTGGACCTTATAATAATATAATGAAAGATATCAGGTAGGTCTAGACCTGGACACTTTTGAAGTTTTGTCACGAGTTAAAATTTTTGTTCAAGGATTCGGCGTTTCAACAGTTTACAATAACTCTAAATCTGTGTGATAACATTTTATCGATGTGTCAGAATGTTGTCATGTCCAACTTTCAAAGATTTGGTAAAGTACAGTGTGTCATGATTTAAAATTTTATTTCTAGGATTAGGCTTTTCAAGAGTTTACGATAACTCTTAATCTGTGATTAAAACTTTTATCGGTGTGTCACTACAGAATGTTGTCATTTCCAACTTTCACAGATTTTGTAAAGTACGGTGTGTCATGATTTAAATTTTATTTTTAGGATTAGGCATTTTAAGAGTTTACGATAACTCTTAATCTGTGATTAAACATTTTATGGTGTGTCAGAATGTTTACTGGGTGTTCCTCCCAACACAACAGACACGCCGTAACCGTTATTTATGATTTGATTCATACTGAATAAGAGAAAAAAAGTGTCTTTGTGGAAAGGGTTATAAGGTTCTATATTTTCCATATTTCTTCATGCGTCTGTGTCTATTGTGCCTCCATCGTTCCCCCTTCCCACACAAAAAAAAAAAACCAAACACATGCATCGAACGACCATTTGTGCTAGACTAGGCCTAGACTTAGTCTAGTATCGCAGAATACACCCTTTTTGGCCTTCGTTCGATACAATTTTACTTTTCAAATTTCTCACGTATATTAAATATCTTTACAGATCTGCACTCTGCACAAATGTTGGGCCCAATTTTGATGTACAATGTGATTAAGTTTATGCATCGAGCTGTAGGCCTACAGTGTTTTACGTATTGGAATGTAAATGTACTGTTACTGATATCAATGGAAATGATTGAACTTGCTAAAAGTTATGCGAATAGGCCGAGCGGTCAATAAGTTAATGGCGTGTAAAATTGTATAAACAGGTCCGTATGTCACGTTCACCAGTCTGTCTATGCGCTAGGTACCCTTTCTGCAACACGCTTTCGGCTTTCCTCACATTGTGTACAACTCGGGGTATTGTCGAATGGGTCCAGGAAAGGGGACATAACTCCTTTAAGTGTTAACTTTCAGGAGTTACCTCCCGCAATCGGATTTCCGGATAACGTCTATTCTCTCCAACAAATTTCCAGATCCAAATTTATTTATCTACACCAGTGCGTCATATATTCCTCAACTGACAACTCAAACAAGATTAGGAGGTCCTGAGGAATGGGAGTTGTCCCAAGCTTGATTGTATGTTCCTCTTTATTCACATTATATGAACCCCATTTTCTTGAGATATTAAACATGCTGTTACTGTTCTAGAAAGAATCCCCTTGGCTCTTTTTTATCTCAATTGCTAGAAACTTACATCCCTTTCCATGAAATAGTTTCTGATTTACTATCCTTTATTCAACTTTAGAGTGTTTTATGGAATAACCCAAAATGTAAGAAAGAAAAATAAAAGTATAATTTTTTCGTGTATTGTGAAGTTTGAAGTGTTACTTCACTTTGAGCTATACTCCTTTATACTGTGGATTTGCAGCCACTCAAGTTTGACATGTGACATGTGAACTTCATAATCCAAAATGAACATTGGTGAAGTTTTTATTACATCCTTATCGATTATAAACAACTGGCCTAATGTCTAAAAACACCTTCATGATCTAGTCCTTTAATCCACACTCCAGTCATCCAAGAGTTGCAAATTCACAAATGTACCTCTTGATGGATTGGTGAACTAATCTGGCATTTCTTACTCCACCATACACATCATTCATCACACAGAAACCACAATTGTTCTCACAGACATAAGAATAAAATGGATGAAAGTTTTGTTTCAACAACCAAAGCTGGTGAAATTTTTCATACACCTCTTTTATTATCATCCTTTAATGAGAAATCACAAAGATTTTCCATTTACACTATCACCTGTATCAACCACACAAAAACTTCAAAAACAGTAACAATGTGTATAGAAAGAAAGCTAATTCCCAGAAAACTATGACATTTACAATTCAGTTTCCACACAAAGTGCAGCAAAATGAACATTTCTGTGTCATCAAAAAATGCACCATGCCACACACTGACATTCAAAGAACATACTCTTTGTTACATGATAGTAAAATCTCTACACACCTCTGTAGCAAATCAAGTTATGAGTAGGCAGTAGCAGCTTCATTTACTTAATCATTATCAAATAGGATTCAGCTGGAACATCTGTGAACAACGAACTGCTCCAAATTAAGTTCCAGATTTTACTACTCACATATACATAATGGACATTATTAACCAAGGTTCTCTGTAGTTGGTCCTCTATGCTGTTCTTCTCAGGGAACTAAACCACTCACGCATTCTTCAACACAGAGAGTTAACCAAATCATTCAATGTTTCTCACAGAAATACATACGATACTATGTATGATTCATAGTTGGCCAAAAAGTGACAAATGTTCTACATATTTGCTAGTTTTATATGACCGCAATGCTTCTATAGAAGAATGAGTTGGAATAAGTCTTTCCTGGTGAACGGAGATGACATTCAAATATTTTAAACAACATTATATAGAGGCAAAGACATCAGAGTCTTGACAGTTGATGACTCCAAGTGACTCGCATAACATTTTATCTTCCAACTCATTGAACCTTCTGCTTCAACCAAAGGAACTGAATGCAGTTTTTCTGTCCTTGCTCCCATACACAAAAAGTAATATTATTAACACGCAAACATCCTTTGGTCTTTCACAAACAGTTCCTGAAATCTGGATGCTAATTTCATTCTCAGTTGAGGTTTAGATCCAGAAAAAAAATGGCATTTTAACAGCATTTCAATTCAAAGACATTGAATACATATGCGAATCGTTCTAAGATATTTTATAACTTGTCAGGGCAGTTGGGAAATGGTCAGGACTCATTAAGCTGTATACAGGTTTTGATCCATGAAGGTCTGAGTAGTCCTCATTGTGTTTACACAAAATGCCCCGTCTAATAAACATGAGAAGACTTCTTGGTATTTCTGAAAGTTTCCCTAGGCTGTCAAAGAACCTAAAGGTCTAGTCACAAGAAGATTCTGATTCATATTGTTTCTTATTTCTTTCTCTTGCTGACCAGTAAATCAGCTGCAGCGTCAAAGCCTTCCTCACCAATATTCATCATCAGTGAAGAAGCATTCAAGTACACTCTGTTCTGGGACTGGGCAATCTGGAACAAAAGAAGATAGAATACATAATGAGGCAACAATATATAACAGTATTAATAACAACAATAAACACAACTAAAATAAGAGGCTATATCTGTATAGTGCATATCCTCACCACTATTCCCTCTGTGAGACATAGCTAGGGATATTAATGTATCAGGAAAACCAGAGTGTGTTCTATCTCTAGTAATCAGACTGGCACTGATTCAATTTGCCCACTTGTATGAATGTGCTATTTTTAGTGGNGGGGGGGGGGAAGAGGAATAATGAATTTGCATGTGATAAAATTGATGTGAAGTTTATTGCGCTAGCCACAGGTTCCATAGAAACTTATCTGCCCTCCGCTTGATATGAATATATTGTATATTATAGCTTTGCTTCAAAGGCTTGGCCAGACTTGTACATATTACCACTAACCTCAAAATGTTTGCTCCCTGTGCACAGTCTTAAATGCCATTTGTAAAGTTTCTTTTGGTTTTTTGTATGCTGTTTCAAGATAATCCTGGCCAGATAACATACTATGCTCCAAATATTATTGTACAGCATCATGTCTTTTATGGTTGCATGTTTTTATTAGCGACAGAGAGAAACCAAGGAGAAAAAAAAGAGAGAAAAATAAATTCAACACATTACTGCAATGAAACAGACATGCTTAAAAATACAGGATTTCCTAACATGAGGACAGATTCACATTCCTGTGTAGCAGAGCTGCCAAATCAACAGAATCAAAGGTGGGATTGCCTTAGGGGAGGATGCAGGACAATTACTAACTCAACTGTGGGGAATTTGAAGTAAAACTGCACGTACTTTCTTTGAGTGTAAAAACTTTGCTGGCAATACATATTTCCCTTTGCTTAATAGTGTCGCATCCTTCACTCGGCAATATTTATGGCTCCATTAAAAGGAGATCCCGTTTGGACCTTCCTATTCAGATTTCAGAAACTGAAAAAAATAAAAAACATTTCTTAATAGTCAACGAATTTAAAGGATAAGGTAAATTGACTTACTGTTCTTGCAATGTTCTGTGCGGCTCTGATTTTCCTCAACTTGAGATAACCTGGGTTCATGCTCATGGCTTCACCAATAAGACGAGCTGCCTCAGCCTCTCCCTCTGCTTGCACAACTTTCTGCTGCTTCTCCTGGATGGCTCTCTCCACTAAGAACTGAGCCCTCTGGGCATCTTGCTGGGCTACCTGTCAGAGAATATAAGAATAAACATGACGCCTGCTGGTCACTACACTGTCAAATGTTTTTTTTTGCCTGGCTTGTTAGGTCTGTTGGCCCTTGAATAGAGGGACTGTCACAAACATCACAGTATTATACAGTACCATCTCACATACTTAAATCCTTTGGGATGAGTTCCTAATCTAGTCTAAAGGGCGTCTGAGTTTATAACTAATGGCTGAGCAAAAAAAAAAAATATGATGGATCTGAGACAATAAACACAACATGAATGCCAGCTCTCTAGATACATGAAATTCAAGGTTGTGAGGTGCTAATTTATATGATGAAACAAAGAAACTTTGTGCGTATCTTAGCTTAACTGCCATCTATCAACTGGCTTCCTTCTGCCATGATGGTGATCTATGTCCCAACCATATGGGTAAAAATGGCCCCAGAGTACTTATAAAAGTTGGTATCTTTAAAAATTGGAATAACTGTGGACCGTTTAAAATACACACTTTTAACCCCTTTTCAAATGTGTTACACTGCACCACAGAAAAGAGAATGCCATTTGTGTGCTGAATCTCTTGCCATCACACTATGCCTGATCTATTGTAGCAAGGAAGATACTATAGTTTTGGCCTAGAAAAAAAATGAACAAACCCACTAGCATGTTTAATGTGTTATACTCGTGTCACTTCTCAGCACTGCATATCTGGTAACATAACCTAACACAGAAGAGCAGCAGAACAAACCTGCTTCGCCTCAACCGCTGATGTATACTCCTTGCCAAAGCTGAGCTCTGTAATGGAGACATCGTCTAGAATGATGTGGAAATCTTTAGCTCTCTGTGTCAATTCCCGCCTGATCAACAAAGACACTTGCTGACGTTGTGTAATGAGCTGGGAGGCATTGAATTTGGCCACTACACTTTTCAGGACCTGAAAAAAGTGTTCACTTGGTTAAGTCATTAAATTATTAAAGCCAGTGGCACAATTAATTAACACAGGCTTCATTTTCTACCTTGGAAATCACTTTTTAAGAGAATTTAATATCTTCCCGGGACAACTGTATACATTAGGATTGATTTTCACAAGTCTGGTTGTGTATACCATTAAAATGTACAGGTTTTATGATATCAATAATCTCAAAGGAGATTCCACTGGAAATTACAAATTTAATGAGATCTCCAGGATATTTTGTCAGCAATGCCAACTCCAGGCACTACTGCAATTTCATGCACAAATCCTGTTATCAGTTAAGTGCAGTATCATCAAATATCACACAGTGAAAGGTAACAAGGAATACCAATTAAAACAGGAGAGGCTGCAGGTGACATGGGAAAGACTGGTGTTAGATAATGAGCTAGTGCAGCAAATTTCATTTTGATCTCGAAATGGCTGTTTTAATAGATGTTTCAATACCAATCGTGTGCTAGAAAGGAATACGTAAAATGATAACTGAGTGATCATCACTCTTTGATCAAGAAGCCTTTTTCCGATTTCTCTCCAGCACATAAAAACACTCAAAGTCACACATACCTACATTTTGTTGCAACATTCCAAAACATGAGATTGGGTGCTGAATTATATGCTGCTTTCTTGTTAAATTAACAGTTCCATATAAGCCAGTAGTCATTTTGTATATATAAACAAAATGTAGCATTGATGCTACTTTTTAACCATAGCGGGCAGACAATATGATACAAGATGAGCTACTAAAGGAGAAAATGATATAAAAACATTCAAGTCCAACTATTACTAGAATGTTAACAAAAGAATTTTTCTCCTGTCAAAGTATAATCTCATTCAAATAGCTAATCCTTATGCTGCACACCTGCTGAAGATATCACATAGCAAATTTTCTCCTTATAAGTTATATATGTCTACCACAAATTCCACTGCACACATTTTACAGATATACTCCTATTCTTCTAGCTATTTTTGACACCCTCCACATTGCTGTATAATGCCATTTTCCACAAAAATAAGACCTGGAGAAACTGGGATCATATGCAACCTTTCTCCTAACATAAAGAGACCAAAAGTTTAAGAACAAAAATTGTTTATGTCTTAAATTGATGAATTCTGATGAGTATCATCAAAACCAGCCTAAAATTGTCCATACAATGATACCGAACTTTACTTATTCACTACCATTATCTAAACATTACTTAAACAGATGAAGAAAAAGGCAAGGTCCTGTTTGAGCGCTGTTTACAGCAGACGGACCACGGGGACGGGGAGAAGCGACGGTCCTGGAGGGACGCCCTTAATGAGGCACGAGCAGATGAGGACCCACTGCCTGAGGAAATAATCACTCTAGACACATTGGTCAGCTACTTAAAAGCAAAAAAAAAAAAAAGATACTGCACCAGGGCCTGATGGGGTATGCTACCAGCAAATTCCGCAATCTTGGGGACAGTGGAATTGGACGAGTATGGCTAAGGGTGCACGTCACACCTGCGTGGCAAGTCTCAGAGGGCTAGGAACCGGATATCAAGTGGCACTATAAGTATTCACACCTTACGATGGCTGTTGGAAAGGGAGACAGGAGTGTCTATGGGAATGCCCCGAACATGACGATGTCAGTCTTGAGACAAGGCATTGACAAGGTCCCATTATTTGTGAAATACGATATTTTATGTCAAAACTAATAATATGCACAACTCATAAAACTGAGCAAAGTTTCCAGCTGACACACAGACTTTTTCATTGCTAACCTCATTGCAGATGGATGGTAAGACTCTTTCATCAAAATCTGTGCCCAGCTGTCTGTAGATCTGAGGTAAGGACAAAGCATTTGGTCTGGACAACACTCTCAAGGAGATGTTCACCATCTGGAGATCTAAAAACACAGAAAGAAATTACAGTCAGCTTATTGCTACTGCTGATATTGTTGTTAGATGCTAATTCATTTTGCCCTTCTGCCTGGTGCTTTTTGACAGTACACTCAAACATGTTTGTTACTTAAATACCCTGGTGTATCACCTGTGTACACATCACTCCTGAGTACACAACACTTAGATCATTACATTCTGACAATTCTTGTAGTTTCACAATGCCAAAAACCAACAAGAAATGATCTGTGGAAAGAGCTTTCGCCATAACAGACATTTCGTTTGAATAAACTATCAATAAATATTTGCATGGCAAATAATCTAAACAGTATTCAAAAACTACTAAAGACAACATTTGTTCCCAATCTTGATCAATGTTAACAGCCCAAACCTATTCATATTCACCATATTACAATTATTGTAATGCCCACTTGTGTGAGTGTGGCAGTCTAACTTCTCTCTATCTATCTGCCTGTAAAAGAATTCAAAAGTCCATTTTGAGGACAGAAGCAGTTCAAATGCAACTTGTCTAATTATTAACATTTTTCATTAACATAAGTCATATCCCATCGGTCCCTCTCTGCACCAACTGGCAGAAAAGCACTACTGCTTTTTCACACTTAATGGAAATGAGTCAAACATAGAATAAGGCAGTCAAAAACTCTACAGTACATCATATGTCCAGTATAATGAGAGAGTTAGATGCCAAAATCTGCTCGCTGCTTTGACAAACAAGCTCAGCAGATATTTCTCTCACTCTTGCTTATTTAAAAATATTTATTTTAAAAAAAAAACCAACCAACTTCGACTTCGAATTCATTAGGAAAGAATTTGAAAACGTACAATTTATAGTCCCACTATAGCAGTATTATAAATTCCTAGTATTATGTCCTTCTTAATTTATATGATCACAGGACTTCATAGTGAATCAACATAATATGTGATCCATTACTGGTTATCCTATGGTCATCTTACCTTTGCTACCAGTGGGGGAAGAAATCTTACGCGGCCGAGAACGAATATCATAGATAATTGGATACTGGAACCATGGTACTCTGAAATAAAAAGAACAATTAAATGTATGTAAACTTGCAAGGATAAACTACGTCCAAAACAACAGGCAAAATCACATGACATAATAGGGGAATAGACAGTAAATACAATTCCTCTTTCCAAATAAGCGAGCCAGGACAAACAATCCCACCATCATAGCCTTAGAATGAGGCAAGAAAATATGAATCACTGAGAAATGTTTAAGTTATTGATATAAATAAATGTTGTGATTAGGAAACAGAGTTGCAAAGTAATTAACAAAGTATGATGTCGACAGACCTTTACTGAAAGGTGAATTGTTTCCATCTGCTAGTTTAGTTGAGAGGAGAAAATAAAAATCAGTGAGTTCTTACCAAATACTGCACTGAATAACCTGACTAGGAAAATGATATATACGTGTCATAAAAGCAAAACCTGCAAAAAATCTGTGCACCAACTCGAAGACTGTGACAAGTGACATTCTCTTCAGTTTCATGCACTTAAATTTATTTTTGCTACTATCCATCCTTCTCCTTGAATCTCTTCCGGCTGCCGGTGTTTTACCTAGATCAATTTTTGCTTGAAATACGAAATAAACTTGCATCATGCAAATGTTATGTATGTCAGCACAATCAGAGTGCAGGACTCTAAGACAACATTTTTTAAAAATAGCTCAGTTTCTTAAGCATGTTATTAAATTACAGAAATAAATTTGGTCTCATGGTAGGTTCAATGATGAATAAGTTTCTTAAACTGATCAGCTCACTGCATTGCTGTCTAGGCAGTAAAAGCAAAGAGTGAAACTAGAACTCAAAGGCAAACTTCTGATTCATTTCTTCAAAAGAGTTCACGATAGAGGAACCATTCCAAGAAATACAACCTGCAGATTATGTTATAGGCATTAATGATTTGTTTTGAGACTTGACAGGTCATGAGGACATTCAGGCCTTTTCAGGACCCAAACAAACTAATGCCACCATTTCAGAGTTACACACTTACAAGACTTTTATTACCTGAAATGTAATCCTTCTACGTATATCTCTGGCCTAATTCCTGTCACCCTGCTGAAGATAATGGCTCTTTGACCACCCTCAACTAGGAGGAAAACAAACAAAAAAGGTTGATTTGGTAAGTGTGCCACACTATGGCATCAAAGTATTCAAAGGGCATATCAGAATGTTAACATGTAAATGTTCCAGTTAACATTCCATAACCAGGCTGACTGTAGTGAACTTGGTCCAGAGCACTCATCCAATCCTTGGCAGCCTTACAGAAAAGCTGAAAATCTATTGGTATACAAGCCGTGCTTTGGTAAATAAAAAAAAAGGGACAAAATCCAGAGATAAATTTAGCCAGTACGTGTAACAAATTTTAAAGATCTGAGGCAGTTTAGAAGCGTTGGGCTGTTGGGCAATGTAGGATTAGGGACAAGGTTGGAACAACTTCTAACATGCCCTTGGGAGAGTCCTGAGGAGATACTGCTAAGACAGATTCTTTCTTCAGACATTAGTGTGAAAGTTACTTAATATTCCACCCCACAGGCAGACTACGACTACATAAGAATTCCTTCCTCACAAGGCTCCTCACCCGCTGTCGCCACACAAAAAAGCTGCAGAGTTCAGCTGCGACTATTTCATAAAATTTAAATCTTATTTTCACAGTGAATTCACTGAACCCCACAGATTTGTCTTGAAATTAAATGTTTTTCATCCCAATCTCAGACCATTTAGCAGTCCCTCTATCATCTATGCCATGTGTTGAAGACTTTAGGCATCAGAAACTGAAAACTCTAGAGTCATTTGATCTCTTAAAACTAGATCTAAATCTCAAAATAATTTGTAAGGTTATAGATGAGACTATTTTTACACAAGCTGCATGAATAGCAAAACATGCAGATCAACACTGTGGTGAAAATGTGTAGCTGGAAGTCGAAGTTGCGCATTTTGGTCTAAATCTTTCATAGTTTAATATGTTTCATAGTTTAATAAGATAGGTGTTTCATAGTTTAATAAGATAGGTGTCCTATGACCAGGTCTAGACTATGTGACATTTCTAGATTTGAGAGTAATATTTAACAAGCCACATGCCTCGGGTAATACATTTCTATTAACAAAAATTTGGCATGCAATTTTCCATGTTAAATCCAAAGCCAGCTGCACCAGATATACACACCAAGACATGTTCAACTTTCAAGGTACATTGGAAAGAATTCCAAATGAGATTCATACTCTGACCAGAACTCATATATAATATATATGCAACTCTAAGTACTAACTCTAACCCTAATGCCCATCACAACAGTGAACCTGAACACAGGCTCATGGCTCAAGGTGAGTCCTTAACTAATGTTCATCTAGACTGGAGCACTAGGTGTAAGTCTTATTCAGAAATTCTCCTAGTCCTAGCAAACTCATCAAAAGTCTGCACAGACCCTTTTCCCACCTCTCTCTCGGGACAGCACTGCTTCACTACACAGTAAATACAGTCAACTCTACTTAATCACCCTTCCTCGGAATCACAGAAAAAGTGGGCAATTAAGCGGAGAGACGATTAAGCGGAGAAGATAATTTCAGCCATATTTTTGGTAATGGGGTTAAATTTCTTTGATGTTGTGCATTGGCGCCTTCTGGTCGCCAGACTCGGGACAGACTCGAGTTTGACAGTATTGTAGCACACAAAATGTTTGATCTCTGCGGTCTCTTTCTTTGGCCACATCACAGTAGTCCAGCAGATAATAAGGAGTAGGATGGCACAGTTGGGATCGACCATTCATCCACATGACACGTTCTCTGATCTGGCAATGCGATGTCTATACAGCTTTCGGTGCATTAGCATTATTAGACAGGCGACAGCGGCTGGTGATGCGTAGCGTGGAACGAAAGGGGACAAGGGGAGGGGGAGGTGGGAAGGAAAGGCTTATCACACCTATTTCGGTGTGGCAACTGTCACTCAGTCAACCGTTCTGCCATCCGTCGCACAGTTAAACCGCCTGTGCACATATTTAGTTATATTTGTCAACTGTGTAATCCTTCAAGTTCATCCGCTGATTTTTGAATTCACAGGCGCTGAAGAATGGTCGATTATCCGGAGTGAGAGGCGATTATCCAGTGACTTTCATACAGAAAAAATTCGGTTCCCTGGGAAATGAGGCAATTAAAGTGGAAAAGGCGATCAAGCGGAGTTGACTGTAATATGTACAGTTCATTTAGACTAGACTAGACACTAGTTAGTACTAGTGCTACGCCAAGTCTAGAGACTAGACTACTCACTAGAGTAGACTAGTCTAGATTTAATCATCGCATCAGTACGGTCATGAGAGAGAGTCTGTAGTGTAGTAGGGCCTGCCTTTGTCTTTGCCCCATGATTTCCATGTAGGACGATTCTAGATCTGCATCTAGATCTCTAGAAAAGAATCTAGACTAGACGTTAGAATATAGATCAGATCAGTAAGTTGGACAGACGGGACAGGACCGCTCTTGGGGATAATCACGGAATAGGACCGATCTTGTAGCTAAACCAATGACTAAATGAACTGCATCAATGCAAGTGCGGTCCTGTCCCAGGAGATAGCCCCGCTCTTGCATTAATAGTTCATTTAGTCATTGGTTTAGCCACAAGATGTGATCCTATTCCGTGATTATTGCCTCATTTTAACTCAACAGTCAATATAGCAATCGTCTAGACTAGTCTAGATCTGCTAGACTGATACCACAGTATCCAGTGTTACATCAGACGAACTTGAGTTCGTAGCCGGTATTTTGAGAAGGAAGTGTTCTAGACTACTTTCCTTACCTGTGTATATGGACTGAGTGACACCATAAATCCCTCCTGCGAGAGCAAAAACACCGAGTCCTACACCAAGACCCCTTGGGCCTGCCTTTTTTAGTCGCCCTGCTAAATCGGCGGCTTTTTTTGGATCCATTTCGATGAGTACACTGAGATGGCCTTGCTCTTGTTTTCTTGCTTTACAGCATGCTCTGCCCAAAGGTCATTGAAGCGGAAGTGCCTCTTTCGAAAGAAGGAGCACGAAAAGTGATGGCGTCATTTTATTTCCGATTGCCAAGTAGAAATTGTTATATATATATATGTTTTAGCCATATTGTGAATGACACAATATCGCCTCAAAAACAAGGAATAGCAAGATAAAAACTGTTCCGATAATCTGTAATATCTACTCATATTTTTAGACATCTGAAGCGTGTCTCTTTCTTCCCCTGAAATCAGTTTCCTTTATGAAAAATTAATGTTTTTCTACAAGGAAATGATGTAACGAATCGCTTTGTAATCTTATAATCCAACTGCATGGCAATGTTAATCGATTTTGCGTGTTAAAAAATACATGCACTGATGCAGGCTACCCAAAACAACATGCTGATCAGTTCGTGAGCAAAACACGATATTGAAACTACATGTTTAAAAAATCTGGCAGTTCAGCTTCATTAGCAACCTTAGCAACAATAATGGCTGACTGCTACAAGGTCTATTATCATTAAATTAGAACATTTGTAGCAGTCAACAGCCAGAGTGCATGCGGAAACTTTGCCCAGCACATAGTAAAGCTAGTGTATAATATCATAATGGATATCAATCCTCTGGCGAATCCAAAGGGAGTTAAACTCCTGTGCGAACTGTGTCAGATTCCGGCGTTTGTGCAATGCAAATTTTGCTGTGTGACTTACTACTGGTAATTTTTGTTTATATATGATAAGCTATAATGAGATCGCCAGCTTGCTACTCGCCGTTAGCTTGTAGGCATAGTAACTTATCTAACAGACATATGTTGGTATTGCCTTTTCCTCTTCTTTCTGTGTATCGGCAACTCCCAAGCTGAGCGTTTAGACAATGCATTTTCACAAGTCATCAACTGATCACTTGTTGTTCAATGGGGTAAAATCTGATTAAAAACAATATACCAGGAGAAAAGGGAAGGAAACGTTTCAGAATGGTCTAGACATAAACCATTACCTTGCTAAATCTAACCCTAACCCAAAAGTGAATCAACACAGGGTCCTTATAACCCGCATGCCCATTCAGATGGGTTCCCCACTCCTAATACTATTTGAGACTGGAGGACCATTGGAGACATACGAGCAATGTTGGGAAGTCCATTGCTCTGTAACAGGATATAACTTACATGTACATAAGAGCATCATCTTTTGCTTTGCCTGTTGGCATATTTATTTTAAAATTAAGAATTTCTTGCTGAGTTGAAAATCCTCCCCCATTGCATTCCAGTTCAAGGGGGTTCCACTTAGCCAACAAAGTGACCAGATCTTTACTGCTTCACACCAAGCATGCGTCAGATGATCCCGCCAGAAATTGCTGCTGTTATGACAAGTGTGCCTCTTGTCTCCACTAACATTTTCCACCCCAACCCCATTTCCTCTTCCAATCTTTTTTTGGCCTCTTGCACTTCCACTGACATTTATCTCTGTCATTGATTGCCCTGCCAGTGAGAAATTATACACTGGAGAAACAGCTGAGCAAAATCTTGACACATTTTAGGAAGCATTTGGCCTATGATGAATATAAGTGAGAGAGACCTGCCTGCGAAGGCACTTTGCCATTCAGACCACCCTTGGGGAACAGAAGGGTCAGGGCTCTATGGCACAATCATGGGCAAATTGTTCGTGGCATTAATATCAGAGTTATTTCTGCAGCTCCCCTGCTCCTTTTAGTTCTTGCCTTTACTTTGAGAATCCGTTGGTTTGCTTACCTTTTAATATGTTGTGCAATTGCGAAGCTTCCTTTAGATCCTTATTTTATTTGCATGGTTGTGCATTTTCCCATTATAGTGTTTATGTATTTTTTGAATTTCTAGTTTTCATTATTACCCTCAGATAGTCTATATGTTTAGTAGTTCTTTCAGTGAAATCTCCAAAAAATTGATTGTTTTAAACTAAATTTATTTATAGCTCACTGGAACACCAGAAGGCTGACTGGATTGGTATCCATGAAAAGATATGTGACAAACTAGCCTTTCTGAGACAGTCTATTCCATTTTTGCCATCAAGGGAAGAGAGAGAAACAAGGCAGCGACAAGTACAGGAAAAAAAAGCAAGTATATGACCATGTAACCCATTTTTGTAAGACACCATCATGATATATGTTGTATTTATCAGTGCTTAACTTTCATTAAGCTAGAATAGAATCAGTTCTCACTGCTGCACTACCCCTTTAAAAGCAAGCGTTGACTATTATTGCGTGTCAGTGGTCACCCAGGAAATGCTAGCATTGAGGTCATACAGCTGTCTTACAGATGGGACCACAGCATCTTCAAGGCAAAATGATAAGATGGCTGATGCTGAGTCATGCCACAAGGGTGTTGCATGGATTCTATGTGCCTCATGCTACAGTAGACAGTGATTAAGACAAAAGTGGTTAAACCATTAGAATGAAAGGAACAAAAAGCTTCTTTTATTTTCTTTCCCTCTTTAGGTTTCCTTGCCTAAACCAAAACTTTGTTTAAGCCAAACACAAGCCTTTCGTCCCACAGGTTTTGTTTCTACAGTGTCTACTGTAGCATTGTTAAACAGATAGCAGCTCAGTGGAGCGTAATTAATTTCATATTCCGTGAAGAAAAAGCATACACATCTGAAAGTTCAGATATAGGAACTGATCCATGCTGCATTGATACAGAAGTCAGGATTGATGAATGATGTTAACTCTACAGGTTGTTTTAGTAATAAAAAGGGACTAGCCAACTTTTTTTACTTAACAACTCACATGAAGTTTTAACTAAGTAAAGTTAATTCAGAGCTTATTTGTTTGATATAAGAATTGTCAACTTTCACTCCAAAATTTGAGGAGAAAAAAAAATTATAATATCATCCAGACAGAGCATCAGAAAGACTCAGCATGTATAGAAAAAATGGTTTCACGAAATGTGAGACTTCTTTTTTTTTAAAACATCATGACGTAATTTCATCATACTCACATTAACTAGGGCAGTGATTCTCTTGTCTACTTCTTACTGAGGCATTTTATCTGTTCTTCATCACAGATTGAATTGATAGAAATGACACGGACTTTGGCCCAGAAAATGCTTTTTGAGGGAAAACATGAGGAATCTGTGCCTGCAGCCATGCAGTCCCTGAGATATGCCATTGATGTGTATGGGGTAGCAACAATAGAACTTGTGCCTTCTTATTTAATCCTTGGAGAAGCAAGCATAGGTAAGTTTCTCTTAATCTCTTTAGTCTCACAGGCTGTCCTCTACAGTTTGAATCTCTAGAGCAGAGGTTTTTTTTCCAAAATGCATTGCTGGTACATCAGAGCAAATGTGGGATAATCATTATAATTTATACACATTAAATTGGATTGATATCATCCTTGGTCAGGGATGGGAGTGAAAGGGAAGTACAAGAGCTCAAGCTCTAAGCAGATTACTCACCTTTGGTAAAATTTCAAGGTAGCTGTGTCATGCAATGGGAAGAAATTTTATGAACAATCAACCAGTTTAGAGCTTTACAGGTCCCAAATTTATTTCATTTAATTTTAGACCTTTGACCAACCACTTTCAGCATATATAGCAAGAATATGCAGTCTTTTGTTGGTGCACAAGGAAAAAAAGAAGACCAACAAAACAAACTAAATTATCACATCTTGTTTGAACTCATTTAAGCGACTTTCAACATAAATTATGATTTCAATGTTCTCAGGTCTAGGCAAGCTGGTACAGGCTGAAGAGTGCCTGGCTAAAGCTGAATGGACTGTGTTGAAGACACCTGAGTGCCCAAGAGCCATAAAATCCAAACTTTATAGAAATCTTGGGTTACTGTATGCTGCAAAAGGTGATTTCCATGAGGCTCTGGTCAACTTTGCTGATGATGTAAGTAGTGGTATAGTTTTCACTAGTGGTGATTTAATATATTTTGGTAAAGTTCACAATTTTCAAGTCAGGCTGCCTGTTGGACATCTGTCCCAAACATACTTCTTAACTTTGCCATGTGTAGTGGACTAGCAGTGTAATTTACTGCATTGTGTTGGTGACAGAGGGTCCCAAGTAATTAGAATCACTAGATCCATAATATGTGCCAGCTGAACAGGGAGAACATACTACATATGGCTACACATGCTCACAAAATATTCTGAATCATAATCTAAATTTTATGTAGTATTACAGAATAAATTTCAAGTGCAGCTTTACAGGCTGTGACGGGCTTGTGCATCACATTAAAACATTGCTTATAAACATTATGATAAAGTGGTGGAAATCCTGGTCACTTTGATGTGTACTTGAATTTGGATATTGAATTACATAGTTGCCTTTATCCAGCTGCCAACTCACAGTACATCTGATGGACCTTTTCTTTAAGTTCTTTAAGTACAGGAGAGATGGAAGTATATTTCGTCACATTTTACGCAAAGTGACGAATACCACAATTTTTGGGTTTTGGTTTTTTTTACATAAAACTACATAGTATCGATACCTCTGTAACCTTGAAAGAGCGCTGTGTGCTGCTTTTTATAGTTTTTGAGACATTAAAGTGTCAAATAAGAACAATTTTTAATGCCTTTGAAAAAACAAAAATCTTTAAATTGCTCTCCCTAAAAATCACGATTTCGCTCTTTCGTTACTATGTGAAAAATCGGATGATTTGTGAAACAAATTTCAGCTCTTCTATAACATTATGAAATATAGACTATCTCAATCCAAAGTGATAAATGGGTTTCTGACTCAAGTGTTTCAGTGCCTATAATTGCCAAAAGGTATACATGTACTTTGGTAAAGTTTCTTGTTCAAGTTTATGAAATTAGAGCATCATTAAGTTAATGAAGCCCTTCTGTCTTCAGTTCTAGCACCTTTACATACCTGTATCTATCACTTTCCATATTTTTTTTTTGGAAATGTAGGTTCTGAACCAATAATGAATACATTAAAAGGGCTTACCATATCCATATTGATGTTCAAAGTTGTACATGCATGTCACAGATCTGTTGACATGAAATGATATCATTTTGTTCAAAATTTTCAGCAAGTTCTAATAAAATCATAGAAATTGATGTGTAAGCTCAAAGCTGAAGGCTGTAAACGTTGCATGAGAATTTCAAATGGTCACTTTGTAATGAGAGAATGATTATGTATGACCCCATTCTTCTCCTAACCACAGTTTTATATGGATGACATTATGCATGTCAACTCAGAAAATATAGTAGTTTTAGAAGGTTGAAATATTTATGCCTGCAGCAAACTGCACTCAAATTTTGGTTCCAACTCTCTTAGATCTATCATGCATCTGAGGAATTTGGCACAGACAACATAAGAACTGCAGGCGGGTACTTTCATATGGCCAATGTGTTCTTCAGGCAAGGCAAAATGGATGTGGCTGATTCACTTTACAGACAGGTAGGACACTGACCAGAGGCATTATGGCTGCAGTCCATTTATCAGTCCCAGACTTCGCTTAATCACAACATTTTTGAGATAATAGAATACATGAACTTTTTATTTCAAAATCACTGAATTATCAGAAAATAGATGTGGCTGATTCTGAGCTGATGTCGAGGTGGTGGGTGGCATTGTCGAGAGTGACAGCTGAACAAAATCATCATCATTATCATCATTTGGATAACTGTGTTTCTTCAAATATTCAGGTCATCAACATTTGGCATGAACATCTTACTGATATCATCAAGTCCAAGATTCCATCAGAAGAAGAAGAAGAAATGAACAGATCTAAAGTGCTGGGACCAGCAAAGAGCTTGTTTGAGGATATGTCTAGTGGATTAGGTATGATTAGTTATATATATCAGTTTCTTCATTACCTTGTGTATCACTTGTCTTCCACTGGCACGACAAGTCTGGTGATGTTCACTCAATACATGTCATGACCAGTTCTCTGTGCAGTTTGCTTGCCGACCACTTTGCTACCAGTGGAATGCACGGCACTCGGTTCTCTCAGTAAGGCAAGAGGCATCAGGTTTTAAGGTGCCTTACATAAATATGAGGGTTTGATTTGACTGAATAAATGAATAGGGCACACCACAAGGGCAAATCTTAAGCACGTGATTTGATATTTGCAGTCTATTCCTCAGCATGTAATATCCTCAAACTGTTACAGGTAAATGGACAACTATGAGTTTTTAATTTGCTGAAGACTGGACAGTTTGTAATATGACATAGAATTAATATACAAAAACATTGCAATTTGCAGCATTAGTCTACAAAATATATCATGGGAGAATTTGATTGTTCTAACAAATGTGCAGGATGTCTTATTACACAGTTAGTACTTAACCATATGTGTGGTAGATGACGTTATGTTATAGGCTGGTGCTTGTTGATAATGCACAATTCTCAATCTTCATTAAGTTTAATATGGGAAAAGCTGCCAAATGAGTAATACCTATTATTGTAACTGATCTAAAACTGGACAAAATGATAGCAGACTCTGAAACAAAATATATAATCTTATATATGTCAGTACTAACAACCATATCCTTCAGCACTTGCATAGAACCAATGTATCACAAAGTCAGCCATTCCTATATGTGAGCAACTGGGAAGTGCCTCCGTGTTACGGGTGAACACCAGGCTCACATGTGAAGTTAGGAATGATTCAGGTAGTAGGTATTTAAAAGATTTAAATCACTGTGAAGTTATTGTCTCTGTGGTCTTGTGACTCCACATTAAACTTATGTACTGAGGACCTGAAAGTTTTCAGTATTAGTTGGGTTTTTTGGGGCTTTATTCTCAAAATACAGAAGTATTTGGTTAATCTGTAGCGGCACACTTTCTAGATAATATCAGTTTGGATTCACGATAATGACTAACTAACATGTCCCACCACCTGGTTACAAACATACCAGGGAGAGGAAAGGATATACAGTGGAACCCGCTTAAGCGGGACGGCTCCGTTCCCGACGAATCGTCCCCCTTAAGCGGGCGTCCCGCTTAGGCGGACTATCCATTATAAAGTGATTTCTTAGCTAGTTTGTGCGTTTCTTTCAAGTTAAGGGATATCATTACTTGTTGATAGTGAGGTGTGACAACGGAGTCAGATTTAAATTGTATCTGTACTGTTTAAAATATACTTATTGCAGTCTAACTGCATTTTCAGTAGACTTGCAGAGCATATTCTTTGCGGGGAATGGGATTTTTGGTTGGCTTCAAAGAAGCACCTAAGCCTTCTCACCACTCTCCTTTGAAAATTAAAAAAAAACCAATTTCTTTTAAAGAGCGGGACATGTCTACATAGAGGGAAAGAAATAATACATGTTAAAATAAAACTGGAGAGAATATGAAAGGTCTAACATCTCTGAAGTCGAGATGTTCGCCGTCCCCCATTCAAGTGATCAAAAATAATTTGGGATCAAATTTACATGATCGTAAACACCAGCAAAGATAAGCGTCACACTTCTCGCTCCACATCTGGCCAGAGCGCGACGCGAGCGGCGTGTGTCGAAAAGCCTTTACGCAACACGAATGATGGTCATGCCTTTGTCAACGACACCCTGGCTGAGTGTTGTGCAATAGCGCAGGTAAGGCTCGTAAGTGTCGATCACTGCCTAAGCTGAAGAAAGGATAAAGTGTGTCTGACAAGGGGCGGGGCTATGATGTCCGCTCTGATTCGCCCATGCGTGCGCAGAAGGGTCAACTGCCTGACGGAAGGCTATGGGAAGGTAGTGTCAATCACTTCTCACGTAATGTAATAGGGGGTTATCTAGGCCGTCGGTACAAGCTTCTTTGTAGCTCTCAGGTTTTCAGCTGATGGGCAAAGATAAACAAGCACTGAGACATAGTACGATAGTGACAATATGCAGCATTCCTGTCAAAAACAGCGTGTGTATTACGGAAATTTGGCTTCAAGCCGTCTCGCTTAAGCGGGTTGCCGTCCCGCTCACAAATAGCAAAAATTCCGTTCCCCAGGCATTCGTCTCACTTAAGCGGGCGTCCCGCTCACGCGTGTCCCGCTTAAGCGGGTTCCACTGTACACGTAAAGGAAAAGTAATTATTTCCAACTCTTCGATGTGCTTGGTGCCGCAAAGAATTAGTCACTCCTTTGAACACACCAGCAGTAAAGAATCATGCAAGGGAGGATTCATTTGTAAAGGATAATTCTTAGATGCACTTCACCTTTTAAGCCATCTTTGCTCATATTTGTGTAGGTGAACGAGACTATTTAGTCTAGGTCATTGCTTGGGAATTTCTGGAAGGTAGCCCTTGCTGTGCTGACCACAAGGCATAGAAAGGAGTTTGTAAGGATAAATACTTAAAAACTGATAACCCCAAAGAGGGTGATGTCCTTTTTGTTACTGTCATTTGAAGGATTAGCAAGCCAGCCCTTTTTTTCACCTCACCAAGAGCTGCACTGTGTTCACTCTGTGTTTGACCACCTACTTGAGTTCTCAGGCACATGGAGAAGTCACCCCACTCCATCTGTACTCTCCTACCTTTCCATCAGTCTATACTTGTGACATATGCCTTTCTGTTGTTCCGCAGATGAAGCGCAGGAGGCTGAGGCAGTACAAATCTTAAACTCCATCCATGACGTCCGAGAACATCAGACCAACAGGCAACCCCAAGATCTAGCACAAACTTGCCATGCCTTGGCCATGCTGTACTTTGTGCTGGGTGACATCAAGAAGGTTGGTAGTGAGGTTTCCTAGATAATTGAGGAGTCATCTTTCAAAAATGGATTGTCACTTTTGCGCTGGAAATAACATTGCAGTTTATCTACAAATGCTTAACTTTTGTCAGTAAATCAGAGTGAAACTGAGCCTGAAATTTCAGGTTTTTGGAAAAAACTAGATACTTAGTCCACTTAATCACAACTCCTCAGGATCACAGATATAGTTGCAATTAAGCAGAGTTGTGACTGAGTTGCGCTGTTATTTTCTGCCATTTCTGATAAAGGATGTAGGGGTGGGTGGTAACCTTTTCCCTCTGGGTTTTCAAAAGCATGGGACTATTACAGTACAGCCTAGTAAAAACTAACCAATGCAAAAAAGGTCTATTTCACCATAATCATTATTAAGCTCTTCATCATCACCACCAGAAACCCAAGAAATCTTGACTTCTATATGTTTATAGAATTATACATTTACTCTTCCACAGGCAAAAGAATATGGCCGCAAGTCCATTGTTGCAAGTGAGGAGGTGAAGGATGACAATTTCTCAAAATCACTGGTGGAATTTATGAAGATTTGTGAAAAACATGGAACCCAAAAATGAAATTTGAGGAGGAACACAAGTTTGAATAATATCCATCAGATGTAAATTGTCTTAACATCCAATGAAGGGGGAGATGCTGTATTATGAATGAGATGTCCTGTTATCTCATGAAAACATCATTCTGTATTTGAATTTTAAACACAGCAGAAGAAGAAGGAAGAGGAGAAAAAGCAAGAACAACAACAACAAAAAACACAATTAAATTTGTTAAAACACAAACTAGAAGCGGTTATGATTTTATTTTCATTAATGGATATCTCTAGTATGCACAGTTTTGGGTGAGATGGGAAGCTACTGATATGACAATCTTCATACATAACTGATAAATCATAACAAGGAGATCTTGTGAATTGTATCCAAACCAGTGTAGGTACCTGGTCAGCCTCATTCTGACCTATCACATTCACATCAACCATTTAACATTTCCAAGTTCATTGACTCTATTTAACAGTCAGCCTCGTGATGCTGTCCCCTGGTACTCTCAAACCATTGGTATGATTCACTTCTTGTGAAGGCAAACACATCAAAGGCCCTTAATCACAGCTATCTACATGTATATTTCAAGGGCTGTGCTGAAGCTGTTTGCTCCATTAATGACAATACAGCTATGGCTGTAAACATCGACCAAGATGGCAGCCTCTGTTTTTCTTCAACAGCAAAAGCAAAGCCAGACTGCTGCCATATTTGCTGGAGAGAGTTCCACTAATCATAAGTTTTCTGGAGTTTTCTCCCTCTTCTTTTCCTAAGCACTCAGGTCATTATCTATATCAATTTTCAGGAGGTGCAGAACGAACCCAACACCCTCGTTAATTATAGACATATTTAACAAGTCCAAAGTTATGCAAGTAAATCTTAATCCATAACAGCAAGTGTCTATGATATATCATCTCTGTGCTGTGCAAAATGTGAAAAACCGTGTACAAATCTGATAATTTAGCAGAGATGAGGGATGGCTATGAGGGTTTTGGCACCAAAATTCATCAAATTCCCTGATAATTGGAGTCTGATGATGGGGTAAGTGGGATAAAATGACTAAATGACTGGTAGAGCGGGGTAAGGGGAAGAGCGGGTTGGGGGTAGGGGAAACCAGAACAACAAACAATGGTGAAGATGATGTCTAATATCCACCTCTGACACAGGGGGAAGTGATTTTAGGGATGAACTGAAAATGCACTTTGTGACACAATGCTGATGATATTGCTTTGAAATTTTTCACATTTGATGAGTCATGATAGGGACATGTTCTGAGCATGGCCAGTTCTGGACTCGACTGACCTTATTCGTAACTTTAAAATAATAATAATGATGAGGAATCCATTAAAGAGATGGATTTTCTCTGTGTTCTCTAGAAGTGTGAAAAATGACTTTGGCCTTTTTTTGAAGCACAGTGACATGATATGTTTTATACTATCCCTCTGGTGCAGGATGGTGACTAGTGCACAAAGATATCAAAACATTACTTACAGTGATTTTCCCATGATCTTTGAGCTTAATAAGTCATCTTAAAATCCAGTGTGAAATGCGAATACAGTAGAACCTTGTTACCACACCCAGCACTAAATGCGCTAAACACATGCTGAGCCAAAAAGTTCTGCCTGTTTTTGTTTGTACCACATCCTTCTGTTAACGCACAAGCAAGAGATTGGTCAAAGATTGGTGTAATCCAGGTTCCACTGTATCTGCAATGCTTCTGACAAATGATTACTAAAGTCATTCTCTCTCTCAACACATTATCAAACTATAATAAACATATCAGAAAATAAAAATGTATAAAATTCCAAAAGTAAGGTGTATGAGCTTCTCACAACGTTTCATTGGTCAAAAATATTACTGCTACCTCACCTCAGGGCCAGTGATGCCGGCTAGAGAGAGAGAGAGAGAGAGAGAGAGGAAAAGAGAGCAGTGGTTTTTCATACTACAATAGTAATTAGTAGAACAGAAAATTTTGAGAAATAGGAGGAAATCACAATATATACTAAGTTAATGAGGAGACAACTCTTCATTTGTATTCATTTTTCTCACATGTCTGTCATAACTGAGGGCTGTACATATTTTCACTGTGCTTCGAAAGTGGCATATGTCAGACGTTTGCTAATTCTGAATAAAGATACCATATTATTTAGGAGATCAAAGACTATGTTGACATGTTAAGAAAGTTATCATGTACCAATTCACTTTTTTCCCACCAAAAAAACAGCTGCCAAGACATCCTTTGACTTTTTTTTTTTTGCTTTGCCGTAAAACCATTGCACCTGCAGTTTTTGAGAAGTGTGAAAAATGACTTTGGCCATTTCCAAAGCACTGTGACAATATATGCCTTTAATAGTTTTGTAAAGAGAACAAAATGTCATGGACATGTTTGCAAATTTTATTGCATTAGATTGAGCCAAGCTTCTGAAGGGACCTGGATTTTTAACAGGACTTGTTAATGTCATAATTCACTATTGCTTGATTGCTAATAGAGAATAATTTGACAGTGATATTTGATATGTCCACCGTCCTCTTCCATAAAGCTGCAGATATCATCATAGGGTGCAATATAAATGAAGGCAGTGGGTTTTGAGTGAGCACACTTTGTGATATGGGATTATATTTACAGCAAGAAACTGACATGACATGAATAAATCATTTCTCTGACAGTTGAGTTATGTGTATGATACAAAGAATGTAAAACATACTGAAGTTAATGGAAAAGGTATAAAAAAATATGGGTGCAGATTAGTTGTTTTTACAGGTGTAAAACTATAAATGGTGTGTATAGTACACATCAAGTGAAATGTAAGAAAACAATATGAAGTAGCTTTGGACAGTTACAGTATATATAAGTAATATTTGAGCTTACTAGGTAAACTAGACATACCACTCCCGTTTTTACACCAGATTGGAGAGGTGCTTTCTATGGAGTGGCAGAACATGCAAGTTGTTATTACTTTTTAGAAAAAGCAAGGAAGTCTTCTAAAAAAAATTAAATTTGGATCCAAATAGCTTGTTATGGGCATAGGTAATGAAATGATACTATTTTATTGTATAGTGAACCCTAAATCTGAAACCAAAGCTAAGTAAAAGAGAAATGGATATAACATCCTGATATATTGACTGCTGGAGATTTCATGACAGGAATGTAACATTATGGCAAAGTGTACATTACAACCTTTTTCAATGAAATGCACAGTTCTGGTGCCATTAAGTCACATTTGCTTACTCTTTCATGTTGTCACCATGGTAACATAATGACCTAACTCATAAAGGCCAGAACAGAATGAGGTATACATTGTCATTTCTGACATCAGTATCTGTGCTGACATGTCAGTCAGGATGGGTCAGGGGGCCACCAGAGACAGGTGGAGGAAAACAGGATAAAGAGAAAGAATACAAGAGGGTTGATAACGTGGGAATGGAGACCAAGCAATAATTTTGTGAAGGGACCCAAAACAAGATAGTTACAGCCCTGATGCTGACCTTTATGTAAAGAAGCACTGTCAGGTTTTTTTATCATATTCTTAAACGTGAAACGTTTCTTCGTGGGTTTTGTTTTTGTAGAGAACTGAAAGAGAATCTAAAAAAATGAAATAGGCCATTATGAAAGCACTATGACAATATTATGTTACAAGCACTCTCTGTTAGGCACAATATGGACAGACTAATTGGTCAAATCAAAATGTAGAGATCTTAAGATAAATATTACAGTTGAGGCATGTGGTAGGCTTGGACTGCATGCAAGGATGAGTTTGCACACAAGTCTGCTTATTTCTTATAGTCACAGAACTCCTAGGCATACAAGTTAGTGTTGTGTGACACCAATAAGTTCATTCTCTGTTACATGAGCAAGTATTAACACAAATATTGACACATTTAAAGGGGTAAAATGTGTGTGCTGAAATAAAAGGCTGAAATTCAGCTGTTTTATACTAATTTCCTGTACCGGTAACTCATAAGTTCCAGACCAGCTGCTATGATGTTGTTGCAGCAAAGTGTCAGCTTAATTTCCCTAACTAACTTAACCCAGTTTGTTACCCTGTTTGAAATGCAGATAATGAATGTAGTAAGAATTCAGTGTCAGATTATGAATTAATTGTTTGTTAATGAACATGGGTCCACAAAATAGAAATTGTACCAAAGAATGATAGGCAGGGCTAGGTAACAGCATGCCCTTCCCTAACAAAACCACTCAGCCACAGTCAAGGATGAAAATGATCTAGGGTCTTGTTTTGGCTTTGGCCTTTTATAGTATTCCAAAATCATTTCTCAAAATATTGTTGGTCCTAATTATAGAAATATTTGTTATGTGACATTGGATATACAATAGCCTTTACCATAAACATCATACAGCTACAATCAGATGGATTTCCATTCAGCTGGACTCATTTAGTTCGTAAAAGAATAACTGCAGTGAGCACTGAACTGATACAGACTGGGAATACTGGGCACTGATTATTTTGATTTATTTTTCATGAGCCATTCAGCAACTTGACAACTCATTTGTTCACAGAATTGTAAGACATATTATCATGGTAACATCATCTAGGATTACAATATATAAATTCACAAGTCACAACAGAGTGTAAATGAAGTTATTGGATTTGTAAGCATGCATTGGTTCATTTTTGTCACATTTATTTACAAGTTTGTAGATTATTTATAGGGTTATAAAAACGTGGTGTCATGGCAGGATGGAACATTATTTAAATTTTTTTGATCATGTACAACTTTTCCATGTATATAAGGTCATATTACTGTAAACCTGTAAAATTAAAACTATGATGTGAACCCATTGCATCAGCAGTACTTTGATTCGTTCTTTAATGTATTTGCTTCGGAATATTTTGTTCTCCTTTATGGACTTATTTTTAGAATTGCAATCAGCATAATCAAAACTTCCACTCACCTTTAACAATTGCCAGTAAGAAAAGACTGTATTTGCTCTATAAAACTTAATGGAGATTCAGAACTCCTTTTCATTTTAGCTTCCAATTCTCCTAAGGAGGTGCGATTAAGCAAAGTCAGCTTTATGCCATATGGTTTAGTTTCTGGCACACTCAAACACACTTAATATGAAATTGACAAGACCCACTGAATCATTTGTATTAATTGGATCATATTTTGGATTATCTGTGGCAAGGAAGTATAAGGGTTATCCAAGTTAATAGCAAAGCAACCAACACCTGTATTGTGATGGTTCACACCATGACCGGTTAATAATGTATAACAAGCCTTTATCTAGCTTTGAATTGAGTGGTCAAGGGTGGGAGTCATTACAACAAGGTCTGATTTATTCTAAGTGAAAGAAACTACAATTTAATCTGAAACAAAATGGGGTGGAAGGGGATCCACAAATGCTTTGCAGACAGGCATGCTTTTCGGATTAATGCTTGTAGCATTCTGTAATAAGCATAATAAACTATAAGTATAACAAAATATGTAGAGATTTGTGAAACATTTCATATCATTAGTTTCATATTAAAATGTGTTTGAGTGTCTATATGCCATTACGTTTGATAGGTATGTTCAGAGATATGGAGTGATCATATGCAAATACCTCAGAGCATCTATGCTTCAAAGTAATATTGCCCTAGGCTTAAATTATAATAAGCTCTCATATTATTCAGCAGCTTTATGCTGATATGTCAAAAAATAAATGCTAAACATGTATCTACTTGTTAGGGTAAAAACATAGTTCACTTTTGCTCGCATATCTCACCATGTCCTTAGACACAACGATTTGTTATTTTTGTTGTTGTACTACCGCCGTGTCCTATTAAACATGTACAATTTATAGATCTAAACACTATAACATAAAAGAAATAACAGAGCACAAAGGAATGGGAGATGACAACGTTTTCTTTCCATTGTAATGATTCTAGATGCAAAACACTTTTGCATGCCATGAAAAGCTTTTTCGTTTTCTCTCCCTTCTCTGAATAATGGACCTTCAAATCCCCTTGACATAAAGGATTCTAATGATTGAATTTGTTATTTTCAACTGCCGGGTTTCAAATTCTCCAGTGCTCTATTTCTATTTTTGTTCCCATTCACAGTATTTCCTTAAGCTCTCAAAAGGATAATCATCCTAATTTTTAAGCATCTTTTTTTGATATAAAAATACATCTGACAAAACTGGTCTTTTTTTTTGTGTCATGTACATTTCATAGCGCAATCTTCTGTGTTATCGTCACAACTTCAACATTTTTATCATTTTTGAAACAAAAGGGTTGAGTTCAGGTACACCCAAATCTGTGTTGAAATACAAGACAAGATTTGCTTGCATGGCATTTAACACAGATATTGCTGACTGAAAAATAAGAAAAAACAAACATACGAGAAAAAAAATGAGAGCTTGCGCGTTTACGATGGGATCTCTTACCGACCAGCATAAGAACTCCAATGATTCATATATGTGCAAGCTCACAGCGTATACAAGTTCTTTATAAAGAAAGGGAGAGTCTGGGAATGCAACCAGGTTCAAGTGTACATCTGAAAGTCTTATTTTTCTCTGTGTGTTTTATATTTCCTTGGGCGGGGGAAGGGAAGGGATTGGAAGGGTCCACTGCAATCACAGTTATCACCAAAAATATAACGTGCAGATGCCAACAAAACATGCATGTCATAGAAATGACCAACTTTTGGAAACTGTTAAGAAATTATAATATTGCTCTCTTCCAATAGATAAATACTATACAAAATAGATGAAATGATACGTAGAAACAGATGAAGTCTAAATAAATAAACAAACAGCAATCAAATTATTCTATAAATACACGTAAATTAATGAATGACTATATAAATAAATATGTGCACGATCTTTGTGCAATCTGCCTCGTCGTTGACAAACATCACATGGGAGAGAAAACTAACGTGAATATCACTACAAATCACAGAAGTTAAATCAACCGTCAGCTGCTTACCAGCATAATATAATAATAAATAATGTGAAAATATATGCCCGGCACACACAATAGCAAAACCTACGTGAAGAATTTGTGCATCCTATTTATATTACGTGAATTACTTTGCAGAAGTTTCATTATAAAAAAAAAACAAAAAACTGCTGAGTAAGATTCAGTGAGGTGGACGATGGTATCTGCTCATTCTAAAATGTGCAAAGTGTGGAGTTTCTATTAAAAATAAAAACACGAACCACACAAAGGATCAACAATCACGCTATACAAACAAATATTAATAGTCTATCTGTTATTACTCTGCTGGCTTTGTAAAACTGACACAAAAAGAAATCTACACATAGAGAAACAGAGTTATGAAAAGCCATTGCATTGATATGTTTATCTCTTCCACAGTTAGCTTCGTGGAATTTGATGAACTTTGATTCATATTAGCACCATGAACTATTATTGTAGGAATTTTATTAAGTATACCTCCAAAGGCAGTATTTGGCCAATGACATTATTCTAGTCGGCTCAGTGTACGGCTGGGGTAACTCATACATGATAAGTTCACTTGGGCGTGTGGCCTATCTCTTCCCTCCGGTGAATATGCAGAAGGAGTTAAATCTTTCTTGCACTCTGTTTATTTACAAAACCTACAAAGTTGCGGTTCCCAAAATACTCTACTATAAAACACATAACACGATCAACGCCACGGCGCCCCTCTAAATCCTTGGATCAATGCACCGAAAAGGCCTTTTTAGCGCCCCCACCCC
>JAWQUT010000081.1:737246-747639 GCA_033807755.1 Ellobium chinense | reverse complement strand
GCACGAAAATTTTATGTTACAGCCCAGGGTTCCCCGGGCTAATATTAAGATTCTTTTTCTCTCCCCTCCATCAACACGGTATGTGGCTGTGTTCAATAATCTTCTACCTCCATGAGAGTAAACCTCCTACCCAGTTACCTGACTTGACCGTCTTTCTCGTTGTTTTCATTATCATTGCCTATATCATTACCATTCACATCATCATCCATATCCACCACCTCTACTTTGATATCGAGATGGGTCAGTTCGCAGCTGCCCTTATCGCCCGGTCTATCCCTGGCACATTCATCGTTGTCATTGTTCTCTTTGTTGTCGTTCTCATCGTCGGCGTCGCTGCTGATGCTGTTGGTCTCCTGCTGCATCTCCTCTTTGGTGGGCCGGAAAAACAAACACTTGATGGCACTATAGGCCCGGGAGCAGTAGGCTCCCCTGGGCGACGAGGACGCCACAGCAGAGCCGCGCGAGCGATCTTTGGAGCGATTCCTGGAATGGCTGTGGGAATGTGATCTTCTCGTGGGCGTACAGAAGAGGTCAAAGGTCTTGCCGTTGCTGGACGAAGAACTGTCCGATTCCTGACTCGCTTGTCTGGTGGATTTGAAGAAATGCCTCTTGCCTCGGCCGCTTTTGGAGATTTTAGGAGTTTGGTTAGGCACTAGAATGGAGGTGTTGCCATTAGGGTCATCGCGATGGCCGGCCAGTAAACTCTGATATTCTGCACTCTCAGTGATCCCTGAAAATGAGCCTCGCTGCATGTAGAGGTTGGTATACCTCTCGGGCAGAAGCCGAAGAATCTCCTCGTAATGGTCATTCTTCATTTGTTCAATAGTAGCTGAACTGATCATGTACTTGTCCGAGTTTGACACCAGCGGTGTGTTTGACACAGGCGGTGTGTTTGCTGTAAGTGGCGTGTTCTTCAAACCTAAAGGACGCAGATGTGGCTGAATGTGTTCTGAGGGAGAAACGAGATTTAAGGAATCTGCCGACGTGTCGCTGTCTTTTCTGTTACTGTGGATGTAATCAGCCATAATCGGCGTGAAGCTTCCAAAGCCGCTTAAGTCTTCGGAAGTTTTGCGTTTCCCTGTTGGAGGCGTCCCCATTGCGGCTGTTTCCGCTGTCAAGTAGGACATTTTTGGCTTGTCGGCCTCATCTAGTGAGTCGCCAAGAGAAGTTGCGCTGAGCTTTCTTGGACAGTTCGAGCCCATCATCAAGCGTGGCTCGCCGAGAGAGGCTGCACTCAGCTTTCTCAAGGCTGGAGTGTCGGTTGACCTGGGGTCGCCGAGTGACGATGCGCTGAGCTTCCTGGAGTACGCAGCATCCATCAGGGATGCCGAGCTAAATTTACGATGCGAGGGTCCCTCGATAACAAAGGACGTACTGTTTTTACGTCGATACGGCGAGTCCATGAGAGACACCGAGCTCATTTTCCTTTGCCCAGGACTGTCTAACAAAGACGCAGTGCTGAACTTGCGACCGGTTGCGTCATTTAGTGAAGCACAGCTCAACTTCCGGATATCACTTCTGGAGATGGCCCCGTACTTCCTCCGGGTCAGATCGTCGCGCATGGACTGAGCTATGGAGTATGAAGAAAAGGAGTTCAAGACGGTCCCTGGTGTCCTCCTTGACACCAGTGCCGTGTAGTGACCGGCAGTTCCCGGAGTGGACGCAGACATCTGTGACGTGGTACCAACCGACCCTGACGAAGGAGATGGAGCGGCCCGGGTCTCCGTGTATAGTTTGGAGTTCACAAAAATGACTGGCTTAGGAGGGGCGGAATTTTTGGAATTTGCTCTGGAATTGTCCGTCTTCGATGTTGCTGTGGATGAGGAGGATGACAATGATGAGCCTGTACGGCATTGCTGGATGGACTTTGGCTTGGGCGGGGCGGTAAAGTTCCTCGGTTTCACCTGGGCTGATCCTAGTCTGACAGCCAGCCACTCTAGCGCTGCTTGTAAACCATCACCGCTCACGGCGCTCACGGGAAGAATACCTGCAAAGCAGTAGACAAACAAAGGAAACTCAAGATCATTGCCATAAAGTACACTGAAATCTCAGAGATACGAAGTACTTATGCAGTAAGTATACCTTGTTATTAAATATGAATTTCACATTCACGGATTCATTATCATTCTATAATTTCAGTGTCCAGGTGAACTCAGTATTAAGTGTGCTTCCAATATATATATACTAAGGCATACTGTAATATTATGGAGTGTGAAACAGCAGATCTTCAGAGAGAACCTGCCTTGAACGAGTGTTTTGAGCCTTCATTTCTCCAAATATCATTTTCGGGAAATACGATTGTTACGTGTCAATGTAATCATTATGTGCAGGAGGTTTTGCTAGTGTCAGGTCACACATGGTTAAGTGGAACAATCTTTAATATTTCTCACATTTTCTTTTCTCTACTTCTGTCCTCTTCTGTCGAAAGGTTCCAAAGGGAACAGTGATGGGGAACATTATCAGGATTGTGAATCATCTTTCTAAGAGTTAATGAATGCATGGAGACAGAGCGTGGAATAATAAACGAGGCACAAATCACAATGACCCTCGTGGAGCTGTTGAAGGCAAATGTCAGGTCTGAGTCACGTGATGTCAGAATTTAGGCTCAAATCGAAGAGTGTCAATTTTCATCTTCATTGAAGGCATTTTTTGCTTCAGACGTGAGAACCAAGAGCTGCTTTGTCTTTTATTTTGTGGTAACAAACATTCACAGAACCTCTCATCATTGTTAAATCTCCATAACGTCCGTTTTTACACTAAAAGACATTAAAATTTCTCATCCCCACAGATTCTAAAAGGATTTTTTTTATCAGGAGATCGTCGTGTCCTTTTCCTTCCAATTCCAATTTAAGCTGAGCGTATCGGAAGAGAGATTTCCGGGTTCAGGTTCTCATATAATAGTATTGAAATTCCATAAGATGACTTACCAAGGTGACCAGTATAAAAACATAAATATACAGTCAAATTTGGTCTGACGACCATCTGCATATATTATTATAGCGACCACCTGCAGTCTTTTTAGGGATGGCCGTTCCCTTTTACTCTGTTATCCTGCATTACGCCATACGCGATCATCTGTCCAACACGACCGCTTCCGTCCTTTTTCACGTCCCAAATCTTAGGAAAAACACTATTCAAAACGATGGTAAATTTGGGTGGCTAATCTGAAACTCCGTTAAGGTTATACAAGAATGACGGCCGTGTTATAATAGATGAATTTTCAAAATAAAAAAAAATTTTAAAAAAACTATTGAATGGGCCAAACGGCAGTCCCGAACCTGCAACCAAGTCGTTACATTAATATAGGGAATCCAGAAGGAAGGGTTTGTCTACCAGCGAGCGCACTTCAATAACGCAATCTGTCGAAAACGACCGCTTTTTAGTAAGGACAAACACTGGTTGCCATTCACAGATTTGGCTGTAATAATATGCAAATACTTTCATGTTTAGGCTATTTTCTGAAACTCGTTTTTCCATTTTCACTTTCTCCTCCAAAAGCATGTCGCTGAGATACCAAGGATGTGATGATTGATGAGGGTTGGTGGTGGGCCAGCGTCTGGATTTGTAGCAATCGCGATACTCTGCCTTCGAGCTGTAAGTATTGAACCATCGATTCTTGTTTGAGTCTTACTTAGTATAGGGCGGGCATTTCGATACTTTCGATATTTTCAATCGTTTTGATACCTCTACGCTTTGCACTGAGGAGACCGGTCGCTCGCTTGGTACTGAGGATCGGACGAGGATTCCTATACTTCTGATAGTTCAGATGCTTTTGATACTTCCGATAAATCCGATACGTTTGATACTGAATCGAAATTCTAGGTATTGAAGATATTGATAGTCGACACGATACTATTCACCACTAATCAGGAAAAGATTGGACATACTCCTCTATCAAGGTGTCGTTTTATATCCGGACACAATCCTCTGTGAATTTAATGAAAGGGATCTTCACTCCGACGGAAGCTGAAGTGCTTGAAATGCTAATATGCTTCAAACAAGACTGCTGATATAAAAGTCACTGGAAGAAGTGGTGAATATAATAAGCGGACCAGTTAGGTTGCTCTGAAGTCAACTTTCTTAAAATGTTATGGATTGAAAGTGTCCATAATAATGTAATTGTTATAACGACATTGGAAATAATAATGATAATACTGAGAAGGAAAAGAAGAGAAAGCTTTATGAGCCTAGATCTAGACTGATGCTTCCTTCGAGGATTTCACGGTAATATTACCCTGGCAGGCCAGATCACTCAACTCTCTGGGGACGATAAAGTGTTGTTCTGCCATTTAAAGGTGCGTATTACTAGCATTCTGACAGAATTTTTCACTGCCTAGGGTCGGGTACCCAGTTTACAGGCGGCTAAACTAGGGAAACCGCCAATGAAATACCGTCTTAATGCTTTAACAAAATGACAATGCAGGAATCGAACCCACGGCCCACAGATTTCTTTGGTTCCGATTTGGTCACGCTGTTTCACACCTCAAAAAACTAGAATTTCAATAAACAAAACTGATTTATGAAAATGAAATTTAATTTTGAGAAATTTGTAACAAATGTCTCACACGTTGTTCTACCTCAACATACTTAACTTCCTTTGTTTTTTGTTTTTTTTTGTTTACCAGAATTTAAGTGTAAATAGTAATGTGTTTATGCAATTAAATCTCGCTTCCGAAAGGAATAGACACACAGCCTTTAAGAGCTAATATAGCAGATCAACCAATCATAATTATTCTCTGACAATGGAAAAATGAAAAGCGGAAGTAGTGGTTGCTGGAATTCTCGCTTGCGATGCCCGGATGACCGTGCATGTATGATAACCGAGAGTGATCTCTTAATCCACGTTATTTCTTACCCCAAGGATGCTTCAGAAACCTCAAGCCCAACTTCTCTGAAATCTCTTCCGTGGACATTGTATCTGGCAAGTCTATTTTGTTGGCCAGGAACAAGAAGACAGCGTTGGTCAGCTCTTCAGCATTGACTGCAGGTTTGATGACGTCATAGTTGAGTTCATCAAGTCTTTCCGGGTCATGGCTGTCAATCACGAAGACAACGGCGTCCGCTCCTTTGTAGTAGTGCCGAAAGAGTGGACGCTGGCAAAAAGAGAAAAGATGCGGATTTGATAGCTTTCGCATTAACGATAGGATCTCTTACCATCGTAAGAATTACATTTACTTTACATGCTGAACACAACTCAGGGTGCGTTCAGCACCGCTGCATACAGGTGACAGATCTTTGTTAATGCACTAGCTTTCAGTCATTGCTTATGGCCTCCAGCACACACAACAACTTCAGCTAGAATAGCTAGTTATTGACTTTGTGCACAAGATGGATTGGACCCAACGCACATACCAGCTTCATTAGTTGTTAATTTATTGCGCATAGTCCCGTTGCGATGCCAGCAACGTTGGCAAATTCAAATTGATATGTGCTACAGTAAGTCTTACATTAATGCCTTTGGGCATGACTTCTCTCTCTTACACCCAAGCATGCCTGATCACTCCTTAACTTTTTCAGCTTCCTGAGAAGCATATACTGTCACTGTCATTTTACAGACGCTCATTACTCATATTCTTAGTAAAGCCCATATTATTGTCAATAATAAAGGAGAGATTCAAAAGCGGGACAGAAAAAAATAAAGCCCAAAACAACAACAACAACAACAGTAATAACAACAACAACAACAAAACAACAATGACAACAATAACAATAACAACAATAACAACAACAACAACAAAGAAGCCAAAACATACGACTTTATGATGCACACACACAGACCAATAATATACGTACGATTTACTTATCAGGACCTGCGTTAAGCAGATGTATCTCCATTTTTTTTTTCAGTAAAATGAAAGAAATGATGTACACTGATCACGTCATTCTGTGTGCTATATTGTTGGACAAGAGGGTAAGTAAGAATATTTTTGGAGGAGAACCTCAGATCCCAAAGTCTGCTTTAAACCTATCACATCTTTATTATTCATGTTTCAGACAGTCGCCTGCCCAATCCTTATACCCGGTCTACGGAATCTTACCGACCAGATTAGGTAGGAATAATAATATACATGTACATTAATCGTAATGGTGCTATTGTAAAAGGATTTCAAGGATAACAAAAACAAAATTTGTACACTGGATTGGCCTGCAGTATCTCCTGATTCGTCCCCAATCGAACATTTGTGGGACGAAATGGACAGGCGACTAAGAAGGCAACCAAACCAGCCACAAAACCTGAATGAACTGGGAAGAGATCTTCAAAACATCTGGGATAACATTCCACAAGCATTCATTCAACGGCTGATTGGATCAATGAGACGACGGTGCCAGGCTGTCATCGGAGCCCGGGAAGGACACACAAAGTACTGACTCTGTGAGTTTTCAATTTAGGGGTGTTGCGCCCTACTGTGATTTTCGTGATGTAAATCAGTGTAAATCAAATTTCTTTTTATACCACAATGATCACAATAAAATGCTGTTTCAGAAAATATATAACAATACTACCGTGTGCACTTCGTCTTTTTATAATCCAGGTTGAAAACCATACACACGTTCTTTTTTCCGTTAGATACACATACACCCAACCAAGTCCGTGCCAAGCATCACCAAAAGTGAGTGAAATGTGACTTGAACACTCACTATTTTGTCTCTGCTGCCGATGTCCCATGCGGTCAAGTGAAGATCCTTGTACTGGATACTTTCCACATTGAAACCTGATGAGAAAGAGAGTGTTAGACCGTCATCATCACTTCATCATCTTCATATTTGACAACAACAACAACAACAACAACAACAACAACAACAACAACAAAGACTAATTGCAGACGTCCACCACTGTATGTTAAGATTTTGTCACTTAATCGAGAATTATCGACACACAGAACCTGTCTCTTAAATTGAATCTTCTGAAAAAGCTGAAACAAAGCTATCAACGTGGCTAAACTAGGCCAGCCGAGATCTCCACTCTCCACATGGCTAAAATAAGCTTCAAGCCTCACTCTCATGCCATGTTAGATACGGGATTGTTTGTCCTGACTGGCTGATATGGAAATATGAATTGTTGAAACAAAATGGCACTAATCATGCATCGATTGTCGATCTTAAATTTCCAACTATTACGGTTATGAATACCGTCCTGGAAGACAATTCTTCAGTTAAGGACATGAAAATAGAGTATCACGAGTGGGAGAGGCGCAAACCAACTTCTCAAAGACTGGCAATGTCGACTGAACTGAGTCTTGAAAAACATAATGAACAATTTGATTAAGAGTAATCCTGCCTGTAGTCTACTGCAGACCTACCTATAGTCGGGACGGTTGTGATCAGGTCATCGAGTTTGAGTCGATACAAGATAGTGGTCTTGCCAGCCGAGTCCAACCCTGAAACAAAGAAAGAAATATAGCCTTTGAACTTCTTTAGTAGGTCTTCATATAATTTAAATTTCTACCTAAGGAATCCCCTCCCCCACTCACTTCTCACTCGTAACCACAAAAATTCCATACTATGTATTTCATTACCACTTCCATGTAAATATATGGAGATGTTTGCGATTAAAGATCTCTAGGGACTTTTATAAACTTTCGAAATTTTAGTAAGTAGTCTAACAGCTGAGCACAGCATCAGAGAACGAGGCTTCTTGTCGTCACTTCCAATTGTCATCTGGACATGTCAAGAGGAAACATTCCTGGTGCTGGAGAGAATGCAGAACCTCATGGTCCCCAATTTTCAGTTGTCGCTTGCAGCTGACCGTATCTTGCACTGTAAGCTTCGGGGCTAATATGTTCAGTAGCAGTAGTAGTAGTAATAGTAGTAGTAGTAGTAGTAGTAGTAGTAGTAGTAGTAGTAGTAGTGGTAGTAGTAGTAGTGCTAGTAATAATAGTAGTGGTGGTAATATTAATATTACTATTAGTATTACTATTACTACTACTACTGCTACTACTGTTACTTCTACTTCTACTACTACTACTACTACTACTACTATATTTCACTGTACAAAAATCAGGTGTGCGTCGAATCCTGAAGTAACATTTGAAATGGTCTGGACATGTGAAGGGACAAGAAGAAATGGGAAAGACCCATCAATAGTGATTCACATGACTAAATCTCCATTCTATGAAAAGGATCGACGTGACCGGCCGGCGAAATTTAGAGGGCATACTGGCAGTACTTATTCAAAAGAGGAGAGAAAGAGAGACAGAGAGGACGCGAGAGAGAGAGAGAGAGAGAGAGAGAGAGAGAGAGAGAGAGAGAGAGAGAGAGAGATGGAGAGGGGGAAAGAAAGCAAGAGAGAGAAGGTAACGACGACATTTAAATGCATAAAATAACAAATAGCCTACATCACTTCTGCGGTTGTTCTGAGCTAGCTGTGGCTGTATTCCCTGTGTAATTGTGATTTTGAAATCTCCGCCCAGTATCCCTATTAAAATCTGGTCGAAAATCGAAAGTGTCGTTAACATTCTGAAATTTCCTCACTTTTTTTTTTTTTTTNCTTTTTTTTTTTTTTTTTGGATAGATTTCAGTCAACGACGTCCTTAGACAGTATATGAAATCTGAAGATCACACAATCAATATTAATGGACGGGTTCAAGAAAAGTGCAAAGTAACGTCTCAAAGCTTCCCCTTTATTAGTTAGATTATTGAAGGCGGTATAAACAGCAAATGACCAAAGATGAAGGCCGAGAAGACAATGGGAAAAAGGACATACAGGAACCACTACAAACATGTACAAATATAGCTGAGAACTTGGGCATTATCGGTGGGATCTCGGTATGTTGAACGCTATATTAAGTTTAAGGGTGCATTCAGCACCGATGCACGAGTGTCATTCTGACGATGACAAGAGTTCCCATCGTTATTGCGCAAGCTCTCAATTCTGAAATTTGCAGGACAACCGGCACACGATGACAGACAGATGTGAGGGACACGACGGTCATAAGAGTGTGCGAATAAAAAGGAAGATTCAACACAGAAACTTATAACGTCAAGGCAGTACTAGCACCTACTTTCGGCATGGTCCAGTAATCTTCGGGCCTTTATATTTTCTTATTTTGTGTGTGTGTGTGTGTGTGTGTGTGTGTGTGTGTGGCGCACGCGTGTGTACGCGTATAGAGTCAATAGATAAAGAGTATATAATGAGAATATCTGCGTTATGAGAATAAGGCATCCCTAGTTTTCATCCGCGCGTTTATAGTCGGAGCATGAAACGCAAATATAAATCACTTAATGCTGAATAATTAGCCATTAATCATGGTACAAACTGGGCTATTGACCCGGAGCCCCGCGTCTCTTAGCGACCCAAGAATCTATGGGCACCATGTCATATCTTTGTCATTTAGTACCCCCGTGACATATTATGCCAAAGATCCTGCACCATATTAATCCAGTTATGGCCACAATATCCACTTCNNNNCCTTCCGCCTCCCCTCCTCCGCGTTTTCCAAATGCACGTATGCCATTGCCATTGTTCTAGAATGAATCACGCTACATGGAAACGTAACATCTTGCTACGTCGGTTTCCTCTTTTTATGAGCCTCGTTAACGCTCAGAAAATTAGCTCTTCATTGCACACTCGTGTAGACTAACCTTGGGAACATCTGTGATTTCAGAGTTCAGAGCAGTTATGTTACACAGATGCCCTCTTCTCTTTTCTCTCACACACTTAGCTGCTTTGATGATAATTTCTTGCGAAATTCAAAGTTTCCTATGACAAAACCTGTTATGTGACATGGTATGAAATTCCATATCTGCTATATCAAATGCCATCGTTTGTAACGTGTAGAACGTACAGGTAAACCATCGCAGTGTGATGCGCATAGGCGTTTAATTAGGTTACAGTATACGCGACTATCCGGCTATATTAAACTCTGAAATTCAGCCAGAAATTACTTGTGGATTGAAGATATCCGGCTTGGGTTTTTTGTTTTTTTTATTTGTGTCAGTTCTGTCTTTGATTTATCGTCCATTATACCTAAGTATAAATCCGCTCTACTAGGCCAGTTTTCTAACATGTCTAACGTATGACCCTTGACCTGGCGTGTCAGGACTAAGCGTACGCTAGAGGTCATAAGATGCTTCCATTATGTAAGTGGGTCGAAACGGCCAATATACGCGCTCTTTTGTGTTAGATCCATCTTGTCTCTTCTAAATACGCTCGTAAAATAGTAAGAAACACAAACGATGCTGAGACATAGTCTATACTGGCCACCAGCCAAAATCAGCCTTGCAAAAGCTGTAAAACATGACCGGGCATGTTATTTTAAATTGCACCGTACCAATATTTGTTAAGTGGCATGCATCCTGAAGAAAAATGCACCCACTTATCAGATATGTCCTTCAATGTGATGACTAGAAACAAAATAAAACTCCACTCCCCATCATCCCCTACTCTCCCTCC
>JAWQUT010000081.1:692668-717598 GCA_033807755.1 Ellobium chinense | reverse complement strand
TCACGTTCGTTGTGCCAGAGTTCAGCATAGTTGGGAGTTACATCAACCTCTTCATGACCGTATGGACTTTCGCCTTCGTGTTTGAGACTACCAATTCGAGCGTCAATATTTTCTTGTATTACAAGTTGAGCTCCAAGTACAGAGAGTCTTTCAACCAACTCTTTGCGAAATGTATCAAGGAGGATCCCAAGGAAAGACGTGGTGAGATTTCTGATTCTGTTAAGGCTATCCAAACAGGTTCAAGTTCTGTTTCAGCTCTAGATGTCTGACCAGCGTGTATTCTCAAACAGTAGTGTAAAAGCTTGGAAACTTAAACCACGCGATGTAGGGAAACAGGTTTTTACTTGCTTTGATATAATGGAAACTGCGCATCCTAATATGTCTGAAGGTAAGTTAAGGGCCAAAGTAGAAGTCTTGAGAACCAAACACCGTCCTGTTGTCAATTCAAAAGACAGTCTTAAGACAGGCTTAGGGGATAGTTTCTCTTCGTTTAACATCCTGTAATTATGCTAAATACTCCGGTCTAAACTGAAAAACAAATGCTATATTTCTGTAAAGAGGTTATATTAAATTCTATCATGGGAAAGAGGAAAAGATATAGCTTGTAAACTCTTCCCAACGGTATAATGCTACGGGCAAAAGTCTGAAATGGCAAACTATTCCCTCAATGAAGTGTCTGTTAAAATTGACAACGCAGCATTCAGCGTAGCATTTGCTATCACTTTCAAATAAATTGTCACAAACAAATATGCATCCACTGGCACAGGTTGCCCTGAAGAAAAATCCTCAAGAGAAGATCATGCACAGGCACCAAGGCAAGTCCGCTTCCATCCTGGTCTCACTTATCATTGACTGATCCTCATTTTTCACCATTCTTTTCAAGAAATTCGGCACTGGATATTAACGTTAAACACGACAAAATTAAGAGGCTATAATGTTGGACATTAACTTAGAACTAAGCACAACAAAGGGAAGAGGCCAAAATGGTGGACTTTAACTTTGAACCGTACAAAACAAATAGGAGGCTAAAATGTTGGACACGAACTTTGAGACATCCACAACAAAAATAAGAGACCCCAAAGCTATCATCAACTGACAGTTTCTAGTAAACATCTTGAGCGAAGTAACCACTGATGGAAAGTGTTTTAAAAGTGCTGTGAAGGTATGTGCTTTGAAAGCTTACTGAAGTTGAATCCTGGAACGGAAATACATGCTGCCTTATGGCTAAAATAAAAAAAAAGAGCTTTCTATATCTTTGCAGAATGACAGGCATTACAACCAAATGTTTACGTCATGTTTGAATAAGAACTTTGAAGAACACTAAAACAATTAATGCTTAAAATGGCAATCACTTCAAAATTTTACATTATGTTCCAAATTTCACGACTCGCTTTTACATCTTACTACATGAGGCTCATTTAGTTCTTGTAAATACATTGCCAAATGTTTCCATATCTAAAGATATAGGTCTAAATCTGCAACAATATAATCAACCACTTCAATACTAAAGATGGGCTTATATACATCTGAATTGGTTCGCTCTTTCACCAAGACATGTTGGAATGGAATTTTTTTTACCTGAAGATTGAGAGGAATTGCTGTGGACCTTCATTCCTAGCGACAACCTTGGTTGGACTTTAGGAGGCGGAGGCAGGTTTTAGATTACAAGAGAGGAAGGACACTAAAGAGCACAAAGCGTCGTGAATGATATGGCAGCCTTTTAGATACATAGGATGCTCTCTTACTCGGAGAGTGAAACAAGAGGAGATCATCAAAGAAAGACATCCCAGCCTGGCTAGTGTTTCAGCCCTTTGACTTCCTGCCACTCTAAAAGGGCTGGACCACATTTGTGTCATGACTACGTTTTTTTATTACTTGAGTTTCGTTTTCAGCACTGCAATATTTTTTACAGTCATCCCCGAAGAGAACTATTCAGTCATACCACCAGCTGCACCAGAAGCTAATCATAGTCTATCCATATCATTATTTTACGGCTCAACGTTCTTACAGTGACAAGCATCATCTATTGTGATAACTAACTGTCGTGGTCTCAAGTCCCAAGCCAAAGTTGCCATTATGGGGTGTGGATTTAAATAATGCTGAAATCATTTGGTGTTACAAAGGTAGCTCAGCTAAAGTCGACGCCACTGGAGATTTGTAGCTTTTGTTTGTGTTTTAATATCAATCTTCAATCTTCACGCATGATTATACAATACATTAAATTATCGTTTGTTTTACGAACAGCATTCTATTCTAATACACAAATGTACTCAAAAACGTATATTAACAAAGTTACGTATCAACAGTGAAGAATTTTAAAAAGCAGTTAAACAAATCTGATTACTCAGTGTGAAAGAATTGTTATCTCTGTTTTTTGAGACTTTATTTGATCAGTTTTGTTGGCGATTTTGAACTTTTTTGGGAAAGGCTACCCAATTCGCAGACTTCCAAACGTACGTGTTTGTGACTAATCAAAATGTATCTTTTGCGTTCCTAGGCTAAGAACTAAAATAGCAGACTCGGGAGATGAAAGAGATTATCCAAAGTCGAACTTTCATTTGTCGTACAAATCGAGAGCAAAGTCATCTCTGTACACACAAAGAAAGTTGATTTAAAGCGTGAAAAGCAGCTAACTGTAGATAAAGTGGGGTTTTTGTTGAGTGAAAATTATTTTCTCAGCTTACTATTCACTGCGTGGGGTGACACCTTGCGACTTCAAACAGCTATATCTTAGATCAAAAGAATGCTGGATCAAAACTATTTTCACTGAATGAAATTAAGCGCAATAAGCTTTAATATCATACTCATAAACTGATCTTGTCAAAAATTGATTTAAGCCTCATTTTCACAGGCTATAAGACAATCGTTTTTAGTGGTTGAAACTTTCAGGGTTTCTTTTTTTTTCCAAAAGGATTATCACCCGCTCTAAACGATACTTCTATGTACTTACTATAGGCTACTGCTCCACTAGTCCAAACTTGGATATACTTTTTTCACTGTCTAAAGAGGGAGCTAGGTGCTGAATGCCCTGATAAAACCTATGCTGTCCAATATTTTCAGACGTCAAGCAAAAAAAAAAAAAAAATTGCAGATTTTCACAACTCACACTGACTGAATTGTACATGTGTGTTCATTAACATCGAGTTCTGTCTTTAAAAGATATGCCAAAGTTTGAAGTGGGAACTAGCAGGGAGTTATCTGAGAACTTGCACATTAACGATGAGATCTCTTACCATCATAAGAATAACGTTAACTCTGCAAGTAGAAAGCAGCTAAGGGTGCATTCAGCACCAAGGCACTAATGTAAATCTTACGGTAGTAAGAGATCCTCTCGTTATATGCAAGACCTCAATTTATGACAGGTGGGATATTTTGTTTGGAACAGATTGCTGTTCGTAAAACAAACTACAATTGAATGTACCGTACACTCGTGCTTGAAGACTGTAACTGAAAAGAGAATGAACAATAAACCGCCGGGGGCATCAGTTTAGTTGATAAATATCTGTCTTGGTAACTGCCAAATTAAATGTTGTCGGCATTATTAAGTCCACATCGCATCCCCCCGTGAGCATGGAAATTGTTGACATTAAAAGGAGTTGCAGTTATCTCGTGTGACCTTTGCTGAAAATTATATCATTTTGTCTCGAAATGTTGATGGTACAGGTTCTCTCAGATTGAGTGGAAATTCTGATTATGTGTTTTGGCATACAGCAGAACAGATGTACTTCTTCCACGGACACAATAAACTTGATATTGGAGAGCGGGTGGTACCTCAGACGTCTCCAGAGTAGGATATGTTATAGTGGTGGACTCGTCTCGATACCGAGTGTCTGAATAAGCTACCCATACTCCCATACTTTGATCGGTATCAAACACAAAGAACATATCGATACTTACAAATTTAGGCAAAGGTGAGCCAGTCACAGCATCGAACACAAATAAGGAATCGATACTAAGAATTTAACCAAGGTGAACCAGTGACAATATCGAACAGAAAGGACGATTCGATCATAATTTAGACCAAGGTCAGCCTGTCACAGTATTCAACACAAATATCGTATCAATACTAAGAATTTAGCCAAGACATAGATGAGCCTTGACAGTATCGAACGCAAAGAACGATTCGATACTTTATAATTCACACGAGGTGAGCCTGTCACAGTATCCAACACAAATAACGTATCGATACTTAAGACTATAGGGCAAGGTGAGCCACCACAGTCATAATCTAAAATGGAAGCCATATTCTGGCTTTATGGGTGCTATGCCGACGTCTAGACTAATCCTTTTGGATAAGGACGAAAAACTAGGAAATCCTGTGTGCGCGTTGCGCCACTATCAAAAAAATCCTTTAACAGTTTTAAAAGTCGTAGCATAGTAGGCCTAACGGTGACTGTCCGGGCAAAACTGGTAAGAAATTTCATGCAGTAATGAAGTTTTACAACCTGAAAAGCGCAATAGGGAGATAATCGTGCTGACATGCCGTAAAACCCTAATTCAAACGAACACACAAAACCTGTTCATTCTCCCTCCCCGTGCCGCTTTCTCCTCTTCCCACCACTCCATATATGTTTGTCACCATATTTCCAACTCAGTCCCCCCCCCCTTCTCTCTTCTTTCCCTTAGCCTCCCTCCTCTCCTCCCGCCCCCGCTGATTCCTTAACTTCCTCTTCACCCGATTCTCTTTTTTTTTTCTTTCTTTCATTCATGTGTTTTCTCAACGCAATTTCCACCATTCNCCCTCCCCTCCCCCCGCCCCCGCTGATTCCTTAACTTCCTCTTCACCCGATTCTCTTTTTTTTTCTTTCTTTCATTCATGTGTTTTCTCAACGCAATTTCCACCATTCTCTCCTTGCACTATCTTGCACACCCCAGTTCCTCCTTATCCCATTCTCTCAATTTTTTTTAATCCTTCTTTCATTCCTGTGTCCTTTCAACACATTTTTCATCATCCTCTCCTTTCATCCACTTGCCCACCCCCAGTTTGTGACACCACTCCCTCACTCACCTCCCTCTAATGAGTCCATCACGTTATCAGTGAGTACTCACCCGGCTTCTCACGTGTACTGTGAGGTGTGAGCTGTTCAGAGCTACCCTCCAAGACGAAATCGGCTTATCGATTTCTTCCTGTCTTATTGATGCCATAATCATCATCCGTCAGTCTATACATACCTGCCTACACACAGCCTACTTTTACAGCTACGACAAGACAACCATGGGCGGCGCCACGCACAGAAACAGGATGGCACATATCTTGTGGCCCTCTGAAGATGTGCTGGGATTAGGATTAGGGGTACTTAAGATGTGCTTGGATAAGGGTCAAGGCCAAAGTAAGAGGTGAGTTTAAGATTAGGGAACGAGAAAGCACTTTTTTCATTGGACAAAATCTAGTGACAATCCCAAAAGTGCGCTCTCCCCCTTATTCCTGTCCCTGAGCCTACTCTAAGAGAGTCCAGCAATTTGCCAATAGAAAATCTACAAAGGCAGCAATTGCAATTATCCAGATGTTGCAATAAATCTTTCTCAGTTCATATGCATGTGCGGTCATCCAAGCATTGCAATCCACAGCTCCAACAATCATTACTTCCGCTTTTTACTTTCTCATTCATTACTTCCGCTTTTTACTTTCTCATTCATTACTTCCGCTTTTTACATTCCCATTGTCAGAGGAATATGATTGGCTGGATATGGTCTGTTACTGGCTTTTATTGGCTGATGCATCTTTTACTTTCGTAAGTGATATTTGATGATGTTAGTTTCATTATAGTAGAAATCCGTTTGTTAGGATAGTCCTGCGTTTGGATGGGGAAAACCCATAGATGGCCTTGAACTTGTACATCATTGACTGATATTTTTCCGGAAACGATATTACATTATAGATATCACTGTCAGCAATAACAATTAATTACAAAAAATTAATTACTTTAAACGGTCAAAATCCTACGAATTTGGCTGGCCGAGGAGTTTTTCTTTCTCTCCCCTCCCCTCCAGCATGACGAAGTGTATTTCATTTCTTCTCAGCACCCTGACCCTTCTGGCCCACCCTTACGAAACTGAGCCAACGCCGCTGAAGAATTAAACTGAGACGAATCTTGCAGATGGATTTGTCGCCTCTTCAAGCCTTCACAAGATGTCACCGGGTATCGACATTCTTGTGGGTGCAGGCAGGCGCGAATGACACTCAACTCATGTCGCATTATATACAAGGGCTTGTCCAAATTTACTTTACCCGACTACGAAAGTTATGATACTCAAAAGTGCACATTTTTAAAACAGTGCATTCCAAACTCAGGGAATTTCCAAAACAGATTACACTTCTACAAGATGATAAAATGGGCTGATCTCAGTAGTACTCGAGGCATCTGACGAGGTACAGGAACGTGGCTACAAAATCTTACCATATCATCTTATTAATATCCCGGGATTTTTAGCCCTGGACTTCATGCTGTTCCCAGATCTAAAGGAAAATGATTATATTAACCGTCGATATATCCAGAGCGATGATTTCGCGTCAATAGCAGTGAGGAACTGGTCGTAGCAAAAATTAAATCCGTGTGAAGGACTTTTCAAGGTCATGCAATAAGCTGCAGTAGAAATTTAAAGTATCCAGTATGCTCATGGGTCATGGCTGAAGAAAAAGGTGTAAAAAAAAAAAGGCACGAGGGCAAAATCCCTGACCCCAGGGTTAGGTAATAATGGTCTGAATCTGCCCTCGTGCAAGGTATAGTCACTGAATTGACCTCTTCGAAAAGTTAAAAATATATGCTATCCAGATGATTTAACTAGGCCAGGCAACGCTTACTTATTATAGCTCTGTTTTCCAATCACAACGTTTGTTTACCATAAGCATTTCTTTATCATTCACATTTTCCAGCCTTACAATCAGGCCATGGCAAAAACGGAACTGTTTGCCCTGGCTGGCTGGTTCGGAAATTAATCTTTATCCGTATCAGTTTAACTACATGTGAGCCATCAGACAGACAGACAGGCAGACAAGCAGGCAGCCAAGCAGGGACAGATAGACAGACAGACAGGTCGATAAGTAGCAAGTGGGTATGTAGGTAGGTAGGTAGGTAGGTAGGTAGATAGCTAGGTAGGTAGCTGGGTGGGTCGGTAGGTTGGTTGGTTGGTAGGTTAGTTGGTTGGTTGGTTGATTCATTGATTAGTTGGTTGGTTGGTTGGTTGGTTGGTTGGTTGATTGGTTGGTTGGTTGGTTGGTTGGTTGGTTGGTAGATAGGTGGTTGACTGATAAGCGGATAGCCAGGCAGTCGGGCAGGTAGGTGGGTAGCCCGGTAGGTAGGTAGGTAGGTAGGGCGGTTGGTGAGCAGGTGGCTGGTAGGTAGACATATCATACCCATGGTCTTTAGCATAACATGACACCACTCACCAACATATAACCTAAATTTTTCCCTCACTGCTCACTCTACACCTACTCACCTACTCAGCCTATCAACTCTACTCATCATGAAAGATCATCTGCCAACTTGCAAACTTTCCTTCTCACATATCTATTAAGCAGACTTTTCCTAAGGGCCCTATCACATAAATGGAAGAAGTCTTCAGACACTACTACTCCCCAAATGAGAATGGGGTATAATAGGATTGGATGAGCTTGTACAAGGGTCGGGGTGGGGACAGAAGCAAAAAATGCCTCTAGCTTGTAAGAGAGCTTGTTCCAGTTAACCCATCTCAACGATCGATACAGAGACTCGTGTTGTTAAAAAGCTGATTCTTATTCGCATTCGGGAGCACAGAAAAAGTTGCCATTAAACGGAGTTGCCATTATCCAATGACATCTATATATAGACAGAAATATAGCATTTCATTCTGTAAAAATGTTGCAATTAAGCGGAAGTTGCGACTTTTCCGAATTGCGATTAAGAGATCTTACATTTGATTTAAAGAAATACAGCTGAATACATTTCAGCGAACATACTGATAAATCAGAATATTCTTTTAAAATTCAGATATAGTTGACGTTGCATAATGTAAACACTCGGAAGCCGAGAAAAAAAATGCAATTAAAAGGAGTTGATATTATCCAAACACTTGTATACAGAAATAATGCTATTTTTGCGACCTGGAATATGTGGCGCTTAAGCAGAAGCTTATCCGGACTGAATAAAAGCAGTCGATCGTCTCAATAGTGTTGGTGTCTACATTGCCCTATTCTCCAAGACACATCCTGTGCTCTTTAGATAGCTGTCTTTTGTAGGGCAGGAAAGAGAGACGGCAGAGCAGAACAGATCTCACCGTTAAGAGAACTGCCACAAAAAATGTAGGAGAATGGGTGCGCATACTTATGTTTTTTCCACCACGCTGAAAGCTGTTCTTTCCCTACAAAGAAAAATATGGCGCTCTGCTGGGTCCACGAAAAGCCACATGATTCGGATGATTTCAGTATTATTTTGATTTCCAGACGTGAAAGTGTTTTCGATTCTATTATATTGTGGAGTAAAACTGGCAAGGAAGTACATGTGGCCTGTTACACCGGCTCAAAATCTATGCTTAAAATCTTCACAGTATTGCCACTCGTATGGATTTTCCCGTACGGTAAAGTAAAGTGGCTTTGCGAAAAGCCATTATTTCCAACGTAGAGGGAGGAGGGAGGAAATTGTTTATCGAAACTTGTTGGACAAAAAAAAATCGTAAAGTATAGCGTAAAGTGGCCAAATGCATGCGTTTCTTCTCTTCAGCAATAAAATTATAGGATTTTTCCCCACTAAAATTGCTTCATCACAGTGCATCGGAAAATGTAGTGGGAACAAAAACCACTCTCAGTGTAGGAGAAAAAGCACGTGATCAGAATGGCAACACCTCTCTGTCCGGATGTTGTTGACAGGCGCATTCTGTAGGGAGACACTCTGTGACAGTGATGAGACGCTAACAAGATCATGCAAATCGAATATGAGATGTACTGTAGTGGATAGCTGTAGCAAAAAGAGGCCTATGTCTAAAAAGTGATACGTTGAAGATACGAGCTTATTCACAAACGGTGCCAGGGGTGATTATTCTGCAAGTGGGTAGAAATGGCTTGTTTTTATGCCGAGAACTGTTGACAAGGGAAGGAGGGAGAGAGAGATAGAGTACAGGAGGAACGGATAGAAAGAAAGAAAGATAAAGAGCTCAGCTTCTGTACTTGGGTTGGTTGGTTGGTTGCGTAGGTGGGTTTGAGCGGAGTATGTAAAACATCGACACAAATGTGTAGATTAATGAAATTTCTCTCGCTCATTTTTCCTGCCTCTTTTCCTTCTCTCTCTCTCTTCTTTCTTTCTCTCTCATCCCTCGCCCTAATCGCGTGACACACAGAAATCACAATAATTTGCCCTAATCCAGCGGTGGCGATAATATTTTCGATAAAACTATGTTACAGACCCATTAAGGATGGGATGAAGAAGGGGAAATTGATTTTTTTTCTGGGGCTGGGGAAGGGGTTTTGGGTAGGTGGATAACAAAAGATATAGTAATTTCACATCAAATGCCAGAAAAATGGCAGTTGGGGTGGGGGGAGAGGGCACGGAGACCTCAGAGGCCATTGTCATAGGCGTAGCATTTATTTGGTTTGGCCCCATACAGTTACACCACTGATGTTCTAATAGTTCAGTTTAATTCGACCTTATGCAAGTAGATTTCTGCCTCCGTTCCAGAGATCCCCTGTCTGATCGCCTGGGCATTTGGGCCGATATTGGGTTTTATCTCTTCCATTTGGGTAAATTGGTCTCTCAGCTCTATCTTTCTTTTTTTCCCCTTCCCCTTCTCTTCTCTCTTTTCTCTCTCTCTATCCATGGTTCCTCCTTCGATCTCTCTCTTTTTTGGTAACATCACATTTCCTCCTTTGTTGTGTGTTGTTTCCTTCCTCACATTCTTTCCTTCCTTTTCTCTGCTATTTTCTCAATTTATCTTTCAAGCTTTCTTTCTCCTTTTGCCCCCACATCTCGTCCTACTTTGCTCTCTCTCTCTCTCTTTCTCTCTCGCTCTTTCTCTCTCTCTCACTCTCTCTCTCTCTTCCTAACTGTCTTTCTTATCATCTTTCATTCTTCTTCCTTCCTTCATTCCTTCCTTTCTCCATTTCTTCCTCTCTCCCTTCCTTGCTTCCTTGCTTCCTTCCTTCCTTCCTTCCTTCCTTCTTCCTTCCCCCTTCCGTCCTTCCGTCCTTTCACTCTTGCTTTCTTTCGGGTTCTATCTCTCTTATGCTTGTCTTTTCTTCTTCCTGTGCAATATTTCCCTGCTATACTCTCTTTCTCATATTTCACTTTCTCATTGTTTCTCCCCTTTCTCTCTCTCTCTCTCTCTCTCTCTCTCTCTCTCTCTCTCTCTCTCTCTCTCTTTCCAACCTCATAAGTTTGTTTGATCAGAACTGTTTAGCATTTCCACTATTCTATGGTAATCCGAAAGGAGTCTCTATTGTCGTGTTTGGTAACAAATACACTTTTACAGTGTATACATGGGCAGACTGACAGACCGGTATAGGTAGGCGGGCAGGCAGACAAGCCGACAGACAGGCAGGCAGGCAGGCAGGTAGGCAAGCAATCAGGCAGGCAGGCAGAGGGGAGACAGGCAGGCATGCAGGCAGGTAGGCTGACAGACAGACAGACAGATAGACAGACAGACAGAAACAGACAGACAGACTTTAGTCTGGTTGGTACGAAGCAACTCCTGATTCGCCTAGACCATATTATGCTAACTTGCTATGTTTCGCACTCGCCATTATTTTAAGGACAAATAGACGTCTAGTTACACAATGTAATTGTGGGTCGGGGGAAAATGGCCGTCTATGTAACTTGATACCTTGGTTTTTGAACCTTCTGTACATTTTTCATTCCGTGATCACAACTCACCCACCACCCACTCCATTCTACAATTATCACAGAGACCCTTCTACGCCCTGTCTTTAAAGAGTCCCACCGCCGCGCTGTGCAAGACCCTTGCCAGTATGTCCCCATCGCTGCCTGTCTCTTCGTCTCCCCTCAAGACATCCCCCCCCCCCCCCCCNNGTTCTCCCTCGCACAAATCCACCCCCATCCTATTATTTCCTCCTTACTCACGATTTCCTAGTCGATTCCAGAACACATCTTCATTGATTCACCATGCATCAAAAATGGCGTCAGAGAATCGCGAACCATGGCTGAACTCATGAATATAGTGGTGCTATGCGCTTTTTCATCTGTTCCTGGTGCCACTTTCCCCAGAAATCGATGTTGTGCACGGTGCATGCCTACGCTCAAACTCACACGCATGCCTGCACACACTCACGCACGCTCTCTTTCTTTCTCTCTCTCTTTCTCTCTCTGTCTCACACACACACACACACACACACACACACACACACACACACACACACACACATATACACACACGCACATACACATACCAACACACACACACACACACACACACACAAGCGCGCGCACACACATACCAACACACATATATATCAGCATACACACATACCAAAACATACGCACACACATACACGATCACACACAAGTAAACAAACATTTCGTGTCGTGAATACATAGCAGCGCTGCTTATGTAGGCAGGCTATTAAAACCACCAGGTTTAGCACAATAAACAATACGCCTTCTAAAAGATACTGCTAAAAATAAAAACAGTAAACGGATTAGGTGCTCCCTCAGGGTTCCCTGCGAAACTGAAAAGAGCAGCTCTGGTGCTGTTAGGGTGTGACTATATAACTTGTCCAATGCATTTTCGCGTTGACGTATAGGGTCGTATTTCACAACAGTTATCTAGGAGTATGGCCTATATTTTTTTTTTGGTACTGCGCATTAGTGACGGCGGAGAAGTGTGCGCAGGTTCTAGAGATTAGTTAGGAAATTGGAATCTTTGCAATGCACAAGAAATTAGAGTCCGCCAAACTGGCGGCCACTATGTAGGTTTTCAAATTTGTTAGTGGAACTTTTTTATTAACAACCTTGTGTCGGAGAAGGATGTTGCAAGAATCAACAACGGTATCTATGCTCAGGAAAGGAGACAAATATATAATTATCGCAAACACCACTCACAAGTCAGCACATGATTTTCTAGCTCTTCCACATCAGCGCAGCCATCTTGGTCTGCCTAGAGACTAATATTTCCATTGCTTAGAATCTCCGAGAAACTGCCTAAATAATTAAAGGTCCGTCCATTTCGGACATCCGCCCTGACCAAACAAACATAGCCCTGATATTGGTGTAGTGTCGTTCAGTCTTAGGCCGGTGCTGATGGCAGTATTCGTCTTCCTATTCTGCGTTCTCTGCACGAAAACTAGCCTCTGATGTTTAGCCCAGTTTGACCAGTGAAGGGGTTTAGGGAGAAAGGGGGTGGTGGGAAAGAGAGTAGGATGAGAGAGAACAGAGGCGTCACAACCACAACTTTTTCCCGAACACCACTGACTCATACTCACCCTTCTGTCTTCCACATCCGGTCCCGATAGTACAGTTGTGTAGAGAGAGGATACAAATAGGGAATGAGTGTTACTAACTATTCTATTGGTCAAGCAATATAAGCTGATATGTTTGTATCGTGAACTCCGTCGGCTTGATAGCTATGTGGTCAGAACACTGGGCTTGAAAACTAAGGGTTCGATATTCGATCCTCACTGTGGGTATTTTTTCTCCTTTTTTTAACAAAAAATGAATGAGGAACGTAAAGAAATAGCCTATCCAGATTCTTTTCAGTATTGTACATGTGTTCTAGTATTCCGACGTCATTAAATTCAATATTTTATTTTAATAAACACATTAAACACAAGTCAATTGTGGATAGCAGATTCGCTTTTCAGAATTCCACGAAGTTACCCGCATCTGACTTTCATGCAGCAGTATAGTTTTTAATGTTATGAGTGGGTGAGGAGGACCAGGGTGGCAGGGAGAATGCCGATACTCTATTTTGGTGCTGTCAAGCAATCTAATGATACAGTTTAAATCGCTAGCGAGCGTGACAAGGTGAACGCTGTGTTGCCACACTGTCTTCACTTGTATCGATGTTTTAATGTTAACATTGCACACAGAAATATTTTAACCAGTCTGCGCCTTCATGTTTCTTGCTCTCAAACTGAAGTCTGAGGCTGACCATTCCCTGTGCCCTTGTCATTTGTTGGGCAATAGATTGTTTTTCATTAGTCAACCCCAAGAAAGCGTGCTTCCGCTTTAATCAAAATGGTAGTGTGATTATGTCATCAAATGTCGCTTCCGACCAGTCTCATAGCCAGTAAAAGCCAATGTTACAGACCATAATTATCAGCCAATCAGTTTCTTGTGACAATGTAAAAGTAAAAAAAGCGGAAGTAATGACAGGAGTTCTGGCCTGCAATGCCCTGATGAACTCATACGTATAATAAGTGGGAGTGATGTATACCCGTGGCGCTCTCACTTACTGTCTGGTGTAAGGTTAGGGGCAGGGATAAAGATAGTGATAGGGAAACAAAAGCGATATTTGACCAGTCCCTAGACATTGTCATTGTCTATGGTCTCTATCATGCTTCCTCGTTCCTACCCCCCCCCCCCCCCCNCCCTCCCCCAAGCCTCTTTTTTCAAGATATCTTTAGGCAGACTGCCACAAATAAATACACTTTCCTTCTCCGACTGGTCTATGCCGGCAAGAGCTAGTGGCGGTGCGTCATTAGTCTTGCTCAAGTAGCACCACACATACAGAATCCATTCCTCCGTTAACTGCATGACCCAGTTTTACGGATAGTAAGTGTTCTGTTTCTTCTGCCAGCCGATCAGCTGGTATTGAGCTGCATAATTCGACCGCCGCCTCTTACGGTTGGCGATGGCATACGAACTAATTCGACCGTCGCGCCCAACTTAGTGATGGTGAGAACTGATTCCATCAAAGCGGTACAAGGATTACGGACACGTGGGACTTTGCTCTACAATTTTATTTATCTTTACCCCCAATTTTACCTCAGTATAATATGTTTTAAAAATTACCGGCTCGGGGGAGGGGGGGGGCCCAAGACCCCGAAGGAAAATCACCCTCATTCTTTAGCACCAAATAAATTGTTGACCTATCTGTGTGTCTACATATGTCTGAGTGTGCTTGTGTCTGTAGATGTGTCTGCACATGTCTGTGTGTGTGTCTGTATCTGTAGATGTGTCTGTGAATGTCTCTTTGTGTGTCTGTGTCTGTGGATGTCTGTGTTATGCTTGTGTTCCGTAGATAATGGCCCTTTCGCGCATCAAATTTCTTGGCTGCGTTTGTTTGCACCCTACGACGTCTCGAAAGGGACCTTCTCTGCATTATGTCGGAGGTCCTTAACAAAGGAGGTATCAGAGTATGCTTTTGATGAGTGCGCGCTAGTCATAGCGAGAAAGGGTACATCTTTTGCCATCACCGGTAATATGACAGCAGCCATTTACGGTTTCATATTTGTTAGTGCGACGTCTTATCACCAGCCCTGTGCCGGAGGAGGATGTGGCAAGAATCAATGATGATTTGTATGCTAATGAATAGGGCAAAGATATAATTATGGCAAATCCCACAAGTCAGTTCATTATTTTCTGTTTCTTCCACATTATATTAGTCACAGCCATCTTGGCTTGCCTAGACACTGATACTTCCTTGGTAAGGACGGCTTCTTGCGCGACGCCGCGGGGACCAAACAAACACAGCCCTTGTTTACACCCGAAGGAAGACTAAAATTAGGTCATTTCCCCGCAAAACACGAGACCGCGCTAACTGGGTGCGCAAGGTGTAATACCTAGCATAGAATTGCTGCGTAACTGGTGTGTAACGGTGGGTGTGATCGTTACTGTCGGCCGTTATGATGAAGAAGATGAATGCAGGCACCACGCAATAGCCATTAGCGATCTCTCTCATTCTCTCTCTAGTAATACATTCATGGTGATAGAATCAGTCAACGGACTAGTCTAGATTACGTTCGCAGAATGGAGACAGGGGACAGAGCTGGCGATAACAGCCTTGCCAGATCAGATGTAAACTGAGATCCCAACTCTAGATGTTATCCTTGTTTTCAGTTAGATCGACTTATTTTGCAGTAGACAAAGGATAAGATAGAAACAGTTAGATCTAAAGTACCAAGAACAAAACAAAAAAGGACGGAAATAAGAAGCCCCTTGTTCACAAACTAGATCTTAACTGAAATATCACTGTGGCTGTATCACTGTGGCTATATCACTGGGCCTATATCACTGAAAGATAACCCGAAAGAAAGCATCATCTGTGTGATTTATTTCATTTCTCCGGAGGGTGGCGGAGGTGGGAGGGGAGGTGGGAAGGAACTGCGAGGATTGAAGTTCAGTCTATCTGGGGCTCTTTCTTTCTAATGCACTCACAATCGCCCTTCTCTCACTCACATCGACACTTGCTTTCAGGACATTTCGACTTTTATTGCCAAAGAATCAGACGGAAAAAAAAACTCTCTTTGACTCTCTCTCTCTCTCTCTCTCTNNNCTCTCTCTCTCTCTCTCTCTCTCTCTCTCTCTCTCTCTCTCTCTCTCTCTCTCTCGCTCCCTTCCTCTCACCACCTCCCTCCCCCTCATTCCCTGACCCTGTCCGTCTCTCACATCTCAAATCCCAAGAAATCAATGTGCACAGTGAATGTACAGGAGTATGTCGCATCGGGTACATTCCGACAGGGGTTACCAAGCTATCTTTAGCACCATTATATACAGTCTCGCCCACGCTCACACTTGTCTCGACAAGCTGAAATCATTCCATCTGTTCACAGTCAAATTCAGCACAATGGAAACTGGTCTGGCGATACTTTTATTTTTGCCACATTCTACCGCGGCCACCGGGTTTCAAGACCGCCTGTTCATGTTTTCTATCATGACCATCATCCTACTATAATGATCAGTTACTATAGTAAAGCACTAGGAACGCGAGCATGTAATTCCTATGCATTTCATACCAGAGCCATCTACACCCAGAAACTCCGACATGCCACTTTTTATTTTTTTCATTGTAGAGTGGCTTTATACTTTAAAAAAACATTCCTTTTTTTTGTTTGCGTTCCCATAAAAGTGTACATTCAATCGTTACTTTCAAAATAAGGAAGCTTCACCTACAAAATAATGATCGTGGAACCAGTCACGACTCCAAAGGATTTGCCTTCATATTTCAAATACTGGACGTTTTATTTATTTTTTTTTAAAGATTACGTTCTGAGGAACAGTACATTTGCAACTTACAATATGTAATGTTATATTCCTGAAATTCTGAAAAATAACACTCCGATCTAAAACCTGCGATTGAATTCAAATTGTCTGTTATAACCGGGCGGGTCTTTAAGGGTAAGCGTAGCCCAGGTTGAAAAACACTGTATAAACGTAAGATATGATTAGATAACGAGTTTGATCTTTACCTACCGGCGCTCCCAGAAACCATTGAATGGTAGACGACACGATCCTTTTAACAACATTACTTTCAAAAAAAAAAAATCCATACTCTATTTGACTTCGTTTTTAGCCCCAGTGTTTGTGAATAATTACAATTAATTCCGCTTAATTGCAATTTCTCGGGAGCATGAAAAGAGTTGCAATTACAAGGAGTTGTGATTATTCAGGGACGCTTACTTAAACTTATAAATATCATTTCCGTATGCAGAAATTGCTGAGATTAAGCCAAAATTGATTTAATACGGACTGCGACTAAACCGAGTCGACTATATTGGGTTTGTTGGGGTTTTTTTTGTGTGTGTTTGCTTGCCATTGTCTTCCAGCCAGTTTGTTTATGGGATTGGTTTCACTGCCTGATTCCACCATCCTCTCTTTCCACCCCCTCCACACTGTATCAAAAGGCTATCAAATGCAGCTACATGACCTGCTAAGGACTCATTTTAGCACTGCGACTGACAACCAAAGGCGGGTATAGACTGAACAAAGAAATCATTACTGAATTCCAACGTCTGTTTGAGTGAGCAAATCTTTTCAGCGTTAATACGCGTGAATATAGGTTTCAGGCATCTATTAGGAGGCCAAATCACTCGTTTTGTACAACCCCAACTAATCCGCTAATATATAAAATCCCACTTTTTGGGGGGGCCCTGCCAGCCAATGTCAGGGTGTCGAATTATATGAAAAGATCATTGATCTAGAAAAAGCACCAATGTTTACAGTTTCAGGTACAGTTTGAGACTTATAGATGTAAAAATAGAGTGTTATAGGCCTATGTATTTGTACGCGATCAAAACTAGCCTAATGAAAAATTGGAGATCAAATCAGAAGGCGACGTGACTATTCTTNAATCTTTCCAGCGTTAATACGCGTGAATATAGGTTTCAGGCATCTATTAGGAGGCCAAATCACTCGTTTTGTACAACCCCAACTAATCCGCTAATATATAAAATCCCACTTTTTTAGAGGGCCCTGCCAGCCAATGTCAGGGTGTCGAATTATATAAAAAGATCATTGATCTAGAAAAAGCACCAATTTTTACAGTTTCAGGCACAGTTTGAGACTTATAGATGTAAAAATAGAGTGTTATAGGCCCATGTATTTGCACGCGATCAAAACATGCCTAATGAAAAATTGGAGATCAAAAATCAGAAGGCGACGTGACTATTCTTGAAAGAGATTTGTGAAAAATTTTGGGCGATGAGCCCCTCCCCCCCCCCCNNCCTCCCTTTTCTTCCCCTTAAAAGATCGGGCAGAAGAAGCACTTTAACCTCCATAGGATAAATATTCCTAGATCACAGTAGATCTTATAGAATAACACATTTTGTTTATAGGGCCGAAAAACGAAAAAACAGTAGGTGCCAGTAATCTACAAGCATGAGTACACTTGGAACTTGTTTCTTGTCACTTGTTACTTGTTTCTTGTCACTTGTTACTTGTCCCGTGAGGAAAGAATGGAGCAAATCCAAACTTGCTCCGCTTTTTCTTGCTAACAGCGATCGCCGAGTACACCTATCTAGGGATAAAACTCTTCCTGGAAAGCACAGATCACTTGAGACCTGAAAAACACCAGAGTCTCGCTTGTCGCATAGCATGACAGTCAGCTACTTAGGATCTACTGAGTGAAGCAAGTCCGACACTGTTTCGTTGGACCCCCACCCCTCCCGCCTTCTCTCCCTCCGCAATGCTGATCTTGGACCCCGCCGGTGCCGATATCAGTCCCTTACGAGGTGATGGGCTGACACCTGAAATTTAAGGTATCACGATACTCAGCCTTCAAGTTTTAAGTATCGATTCTAATATAATTAGTATATAATACTATATAGTTTTCGATACTTTCGATTAATTTCCATATTTTCAATTTCTCTCGATACTTTAGATACTTTTGATATCTTTGATGCGTTTAAAAACTGTAGCTGGGAATCGAAATAGGATCGAAAGTAATTTCGATACTTTCAATTCACTAGACTTTTCCCGAAGTATCTTATAAGCAGTTACTCTGTTATAGAATTACTTCAGATACTTTTGATCGTGGGTGATTGTTCCGAGTCAGGTAAGGCAAAAGGACAAACAATCTAAACAAAAATGGGAGAAATGTCTTGTCTGGGTCTGGCAAACAGTGTTCCCCTTACACAGAAAGTATCGGATTGGTACCGAAACTCTAGAGCTTGAGTTTCGATATGAATTCTTAAGTATCAAGAGTACCCATACCGAGAAATGCTACTAGTCACCGCTAGTTATGTGTGTCCCTCTCCAAACAGATCGAGGAAAGCAAAACAATAGGAGATCCTCAGAGCATCTGTTACAGAGTTCGTAGGGAGAGGTAACCTTTTCAGTCAGGGGACTCTCAAATTATGTTACATGGTTTCATCAGAGTGTCCTGATGAGAAGGGTTAACTCTATTTCCGAAAAAGGATGACTCGTAAGATAAGTCGGTGGACATATGATGGACAATTTATGTCCATTTCAAATTCTTCGGCGTCACATAGTCCAAATAAACAAATGCTTAAAATTCTTTACTATAAGATTATTGGTGATGTTTAGAAAACATTTTTGGGGAATTGGAATTAGGTTAATTTAAATTGGTCGCACTTTGACTGATCACGTGAAGATCAGCCGATCTGGTGCTGGCCTGAGGAAATAGCGATAGAGAGGAACGCTATATATACTGGAAGAAAGCAAGACCGAGGGTTCACAAGTATAATAGCGATGGGTTAATCAGTTGTTGTTGTTTTTGTTGTTGGTTCATAGTCATCGGTCGTCATAAGTAAAATAGCTCTAATTAAAACTTAAGAACATCTCTCGGCTTGGACTTTTATGTCTACACCATCGCCACTCCATCGCCACTATGCAATATACCATCATGCAATTAAACGATCACGCAACACATCTTCAGGCCTTTTTCCCCGTCATCACTTTCACATTTTACTCCCAAGCCATGCCGGATGTTCCCTTCCTACTGACCTACCCAAACATATCAACTGTCCCTCCATCTCCAGGCCACCATTCAAGATGGATACCCACCACTCACGAAAATGCGACTTGAACTCCGAACTCTCCCCGTCCCCCTCTCCCACACTCCAGACACACGCACGCACACCTCTTTTATTGTAAGCCTTTAAATCTCTCTTCCATGTCCACCCCCACAAGTCACATAGTGCTCCCCGCTCATCGGCTCTTCTCCTATTACTTTTTCCGAGGCTAATAACCATACTTAGAAAAAAATGACAGGAAATGAGACTCGAATCCCGATCCATTCCGACCCATCCCGCCTTTAAACCTTTTTTCCATCCCCCACCCGAACATCCATCTCATTATAGCATACATTCATTGCCATTTTCTCCCTCTATCTTTCAGGGGAGACAACCATTCCGTATGGATGGTGGGAAATAAGATTTAAACCTTCTTCTCCCCCTCCCTTTGTCAAATACCTCTCCTATTCTCCTGCTCCTACCCGCCCCCTCCCACCCCTCTCTCACACCTCATATACACAAACAAACAAACACATCAACCCGTTTCTTCCACGGTTTCACCCACCCATCTCCGGGAGAAAGAACTCACCGTTTAAAGAGAGACATGTCTTCCACCTCCCCGGAGGCCTCACTTAATGCAACATTAGCGTTTCGCGTGACGATGTGAGCACTTAAACCATTACCCTTGGAGAACACTTTGTGCTCTGACAACATTTTAATGCCACGTTGCCTTCATGCCGTAATGAAAAAAAAAACCACCTCATCACATGGAACAGAACAGCTTAACCCAGGCCAATGTCGGGCGTAAATATTTGTTGTGCCAGCCATTATATTTGCATTTAAATTTCATGATCAACGAAAAGTCCAAATAAAGGACACAGTCAGTGTGCAGCTACAGTGAGAGATTTTAAAAAATGTTCGTGTTGGAGTGCATGGACGAGCTTTCCAATGGTGAAGGAAAGCTAAGAATTTGATCAGAAACTTGGCCTAACTGGAGAACTGAGAAATATAATCTGCATAATAAATTCTAATTTTCGTGAGGGGGATCTCCTACACTACCGTCCTGGAGACAATCATGATTTTCATGTGTTATTTAAATTTCAAAATTAAATTATTTCAACTGGAAATTGGACAACTTATAAGCCATGTAAAGAGGAGGAGGAGGTCAAGGTTTATAGCAACGTCTGAAAGTTTTTGACAGTAAAAGAACGTGTCGAAGAGTTTCTAACAGTAACGCAGCATGTCATAAAGTTTCTGATAGTGACGCAATGAGCTGATAGTAACATAACTTGTCTTAAAATTTCTGACAGTGACACATTTTTGCAACACATTGCGAAGAGGGAGCTCTTGCGAAGAGAACTTTCTGAGCAGACCCTGGATCTTCGCCCTTTTCCTCTCTCACTTCTGACCTGCGCAGCATTTGAAGTGTTTAGATGTACTCAAGTGCATTTCCAGATTTAGTTTCCTTTTTTTTTGTCTCCTTGGCTATCTTATGTAGACTCTCAAATTTGAATGCTTACTGCTAAATATTTTTTAGACTGTAAGGTCGAACATCAAGGTTTCGTAGTTTTGGGCTTTTATTGCTTCTGATTTGTGTTTTTTCAGATAATATGCAGATCTACAGCTGAAGTTCCTGTCGGTAAGAATGCCAAGACACTCAAAGCAATTTTTTTGGCAGAAGCAGTGGTGCGTCATTTCCTAGAAAGTCTAAAATCAGTTAGTTATTCCCTTTGTTTTGCTCACATTGACAAGAACAAAAACTGAAAAAAAAAAATCAATTCCACATTCAGAACTGTAGTTTTGTTTTGTTCAGTCACAAAAAAAAAAAAAACCACCAAAAAATGGAGAAAGTCGACAGGAGCACATCTGGTAGTCATGATCCAAGTATGGCCCAGCCCCTTTCAGGGCAATAGAGCGTCAAAGAACTAAAAAGCTGATAGTCGGGGATAATTTCTTCTGATCATCTTCTCTGCCTCGATCTGCAAAAGATATTTTTCTGTCTATCAAAGCCCACTATTATCTATATTAGAAAATATGAACTTGGTTTAATCTAACCATACACTGTACTCCTCCGTCTTCTTCAACCGCGTTCCTCGGTCATTTAGTGACATCAGACTGAGTCAGAAACTGTGCCGGCCTCTGCATGTGTACAAAAATTGTTAAAGCTTAGTGGCAATTGCTAAACAATGTTCAAATCAAGGGTACTTTCCTAAATAATATTCGTACTTCGGTTGATCATTGTAGTTTAAGATTATCCACAGGAACTCGGGTTTCTGAATACAATTTCCAAAGTATTGACTTACATTGGGACTTCAAGATCTTTCCAACCGACAGAAAGCTTACTAGAAAGACTTTACATGTAAATGTATATTGTGATTTTATCTCCTTCGTCTATCTTGTACCTACTGCGATTTTTGTTTATAGTCATCATGTCTGAGCAATTTTACTTATTTTTATCGACGAGCAGTTGGTAGGACTTGTACATATTCACATGGAGAGGTCAAATCAAAGGGTGCCCTCCACAGGTTAAGAAACTGCACCAATTAATGAAATATAGTTACAGTGAACTATGCCTTTCGGCATCGTCAACATCAAACTTGAGTTTCTATCCTCAAGTTTTCTCGAGAAATGCATTTGTAATCTGACTGTTTCATCTGTCATCTGTCAAGATTGTTAGTGAAATTATTTGTGTCATCACAATTCACAATATTCTAGAGACTGTCACTTGGACGAAATAAATAACTCTGAGATCCCAGAGAGTATATTCCTGACACATCATAACGTGAAACTTTTAAGTATAGAGATAGTTGTAGATTTGAAGGAGTGCCTGTTCATTCTACTTGTCATTTCTCATTATAGACCAATGGACAGATACCCAAAAGCGGAGTATGTAACATGACGAATGTCATCGTCTATTTAATGTGTTGTTTTGGTTTTTTTCAATAATCAAGTCATTTGATGTGTACTTATCTGACCCATTCTTTGTGTTTTACACTTGATCATAGATTTGCAATATTTTTTTCAAATCTGTAATAAAATTCCTTCATGATTGCAGCCTTAGCTTTACTGTTAGTGGAAATCCAAGTATGGCTGCACCAAGAAATTTCAGGTAGGCCTATAGGTGGCATAAAGGAAATTTAAGTATAACTGACCATGAGAAAATTCAAGTATATCTGGTCTTTAGGAACTTCAAGAATGTCTGGCACTAAGGAATTTCAAATATGGCTGGCAAAAAGGAACTTCCAGTATGTCTGACGCTAAGGAATTTCAAGTATGGCTGGCAAAAAGAAACTTCAATTATGAATGGCGCAAAGGAATTTCAAGTGTGGCTGGCAAACAGGAGTTTCAGATATGGCTGGCGTAAATGAATTTCAAGTATGGCTGGCGAAAAGGAACTTCAAGTATGGACGGCACTAAGAAATTTCAAGTAAGGCTGGCAAAAAGGAACTTCAAGTATGAATGGCCACTGCCACTTCCAGGAGTTTCAAGTATTTCTAGCACAAAGGAACTTCCACAAGCGGATGGCACTAGAGAACATCAAATATGGCTAACACTAAGAAATTTAAACATTGGCGCTAAGAACTTCAAATATTTTGACACTAACGAACATCAAGTATGGTTGGCATTAAGAAACTCCAAGCATTTTTAGCGCTAAAGAACTTCAATAGTGGCTAGCGCTGACGATTCCAGTGGTGTCCGTGTAGGACCTCTCGCCAGGAAGATCTCCAGAGCTTCTTCCACAGCATTTGGCAAAGAGTTCATGAAAAGTCTTCCTATATCGAGAACTCAGCTTGTAATACATGAAGATGTTGACACTGGAGTTGCAAGCCTCGAAGAGAAAGGCAAAGGACCACGCGATCATAAAGATATTGACGTATCTCCCGATGACCGTGAATTCTGGCTCGATGAACATCCCCAAGGAGATCAGGATACCCGGCGAGTAGCAAATGATGAGAACCACTGCAATGAGGATGACCATGTTCATGGTCTTTTTGTCTCTCGTGGACACCGACTCAGACTGTCTGTTGTCGGACATTGACTCTTCTCGCCATCTAGCTTTGCTTTGCAGACTGTAGACCAGCAAGGAGGTTAGAACCAGGACTGCGACAAAGGACAGCGTGCCCAAGGAGGCGTAGATAATGAAAGCCAACCCTTCCATCTCCGCCCGGTTGCTGGTGAACTTCAAGCCCAAAAGGGTCAGGTTCTTGTTCGGGTAATATTTCCAGTCGATGTACACGGTGGTGAATTCGGGAAGGTAGGACATCATCATGAGAAGGTAGATGCAAGCGATGATCAGAGTTGTGCGTTTTGGCGTGATGATCTGTTTGACTTTGAGCGGCATAGTGATACACAGACATCGCTCTGCGGTGATGAAGACAGTAATGAATCCAGTGATCCGGCTGAAGCAGTTATGCGGAGAGCAGGCAGTGAGATGTTGGACTTCTGAAGGGTCCATGGACAACCCAGAGTCCTTGAAGAGTGGATTCACGCAGATATTGAACCACAGCAATGCCAGCAGACTGCAGAGATCAGATATGCCCAGACTGAAGAAGCTAATATTCATTGAGCTGGTGAAACCTTGTTTGGCGAAGATGATCATATTGATAATATTGGCGACCAGCCCGAACAGACATACCGCATTGGACAGTATCACGCAGTTGACCAATTCGAACGCTCGTCTTACCTCGAAACTGACAATACCTTCCTCAGTGTCGTTAATGATCGGATTTAGCCTTGAAAATCGCACCATGTTGATGAGTAGAAATTAGAGTTGTGGCATTCAGTTTAAATGAAAGCTTCTGGGCGTGTTATGTTAAATTCAAGTTCTGTCATGAAGTCCCACTAGACCCTGCAGTATGGTATACCGATAGCTTCCAAAGGCACCGTCTAGATTAGTCCTTAAAATGTCATAATATGCCTATGCCTTTTTTAAAATATATTGCTTTTACCAACTGGACTACCCACACCATGTCAAACTTGCAGTGGATTTTCTCGACAGTTTTATACTCAAATTCTACCGCATAATACGCGTTCTCGGAGAATAAGTACAGGTTTCACATTTCAAAGAAATTGATATACCTATGCATGGCATTATTACATCTTTGTACATAGTTTGGTAATGTTGTCCAAATATTGATTTTGTTTAATTGGGTGGATGCATTGATGGGTTCTTACCTGACACACAAGAAATTGGTATTCGTCCTTAATAAGTCTCGGTTTTAGTCAAAGAGTATCAAAAGAACTCGTTGGGTGTAAACATCTCAGAAAAATGTTCAGATAATTACTGTTTATTTTTGACAGGTTATAATCATAAGTCATTTTATTAGCCACGAGATCTCTACGACCTTGTAATTATTCACGCTCCTGAAGTCATTTTAATCAAGGAAATGCGACGTGTTTGGTCTCTCAGTAAACTTTCAATTAAACTCATCATCATTATCCTTTGCCTGGACCTCTCAAACTTGTGACAGGCGGTTATTAAAACTTGTTAGAATCTTTCTTTCTGTAGTGTGAGCAATGGTGTCACTAATGACGATCGGGCTTAGGTGTTTTGCCCATATGACGGTTATTCACTTTGTTTTAAAATATGAATGCTC
>JAWQUT010000081.1:662280-672772 GCA_033807755.1 Ellobium chinense | reverse complement strand
GGAGGCGGGGGGGGGGAATGGGGAGATGGTGTTGCACTTAATGTTGCGGCCTGATGAAAATGAAGGACTAGTATTTACGGGTAGAGCTAGAGAGACAAGGACAGAGACATAGACAGAGAAGCAGAGAGAGAGAGAGAGAGAGAGAGAGACTGAAAAGAAGAAAAAGAAACAAACACATAGAAATGGGGCCAGGGAGGTATGAGGCAGGAAAGAAACCAACATCAAGCTAACAGTGGGGTGAAATTTGCGACCTACATGGTTGGTTTGGTGGTTTATGACGGTATTTATAATGGCCTAGTCCCCTGATGGTTGCGCTATTCGGAGACTTTCAAAGATCTAACACCAATTTCCCAAGATGATGAACATAAATGCGAAGTACAAGTAAATTTTCATGGTTGTTGGTGGTAAAGCTTTACATTGATAATACTGTACAAACAACAACAAAAAATAGAAAGGCAGAGACCGATAGAGGGAGAAAAGGAAAATGGAGAGAGGAAATACAGAATAAAAGAGATAGAGAATGAGGAAAACGAACACAGAAAATACAGTAAAATGAATGAATGAATGAATGAATGAATGAATGAATGAATGAATGAATGAATGAATATTTCAGGAAACAAAAATAAGATTAGAGAGAAGAAGGAGAGCAAGGTGTGACTGAGAGACTGACTAATAAATGTTATCTTAAGACAGGTGTTACTCAGTTCATCACTATAACATTAAATGCTGATGGCTTTGTACTCACCTTTCATAAATGTTTTATGATATCCAGCTGCAAATAGGCGTATCTCTCAGTTCCTTCCACAAGCTACTGTTACGTATCCGTTTATAGTACCTGGGTATATAATTTATTTATTCCTGGGTTAAAAATGTCACACAGTGACAGATATTATCCACTGTCAAAATCCTATAAAACGATTACTTTTTATCCGTGCCAGAAAAAAACCAAATTACCAAGACAGCTTCCTGTGGCGCACCGACCGCCAGACAGGCTATAGTAGAAAATGCAACAATCGGGAATAAAATTCCCAACAGCAAAACGGTAACTCACTCACAATCTGTGGAGTACACACAATCTAATGAGGCGACTCACGCGCATCGTCATCGCCGCTGATGAGTGGATCTGGCTGCTCACCTTCCCACACTGACGCGAGACGAGACTATCTATTGCTACGTAAGCCGGGCTGTCAATGCAAACGGCAAGGATCTAATCACTAATTAGCCGTCCTTCGTAAGTATAACCACATCAGGCCTGAAGGCCAAACGTACTACCGCTAATGACACGGAAAATCCAATCAGGTATCCAGCGGTACCGAAACCGTTTCGGTATAAAAATGAAAAGAAAAATGACCAACCTCGACTAAGAGATTCGATGCTGTCACACGACAGAGGAGGTTATATTGAAGAAAATCGAAATCGTTTCAAAAATGTCATCGACCCATGCCTTAAGATAATCGTACAACACACACGCGCGCGCGTCGATGCTGAGTAGAGAAAATATGTTAAGCGCACCTGCATTCTTCAATAAGGCCCCGTGAGCACTGTCAGCGCTAACTCGCTCACAGCTGCCTGTGTGAAATATCAGCCGTCAGCTGTGAGCGGGTGAGGGGGAGAGTGAGTGAGTGAGTGAGTGAGTGAGGGGCAGTCTCTGCTTTCTCCGCTCAATATTTGCATTTTTTTGTGTTCCTCTCTCTTTCACTCTCTCTCTCTGTAAGTCTTTCTCGCATTCATTCTCTTTTTTCTTTCTCTTTATCTCTCTCTTTCTCTCTTGTCTCTATCTCTGTCTCTGTCTATCTCTCTTGCTTTTCCCTTTTCTCCTTCTGCTTTTCTCCTTCTCTCTTAGTCTCTCTTTCTATCACTCTCTCTTTTTCACTTTCAGTTAATCTCTCCCTTTTACATTATTTCCCTTCTCCCTCTCTCTCTTTCTCTCCCTCTCTTTTTCTTAGTCTCTGTCTATCTCGCTTTTACCGTCTCTTTTTTTCTCTCTTTCGCTCACTTTGTCTCTTTATTCTCTATATCTCTCCCATTTACTTTTCCGTTTTGCCTCTCTTCTCTCTCTCTCTTACTCTTTTTCTCACACACAGTTTTTCTCTTTCTCACTTTTATTCCTTCTTCTTTCTTTCTCTTTTTTTTCCATGTTTTTTAACATCAGCATAGCAATCTGGTCACCATTAGTGTTATTCAGTTAGTGGCGTCAGGAAGGGGTGGTGCATCGTGACAGGCATGGATTGGGGGAGAGGGGAGGGGAGGGGGAAGGGGAGAGGCATCCATACACTATTGATATGGCACTGAAAAGCAAATCAACGGGAGCTTTGTAATTGTGACTCAGTGGAAGGCATCCCAGGGGGTGGGGGTGAAGGGGAGGCGCATAGATCGGTTTTTTTTTTCTTCTTTGGGTGGGAAGTCCCCCGAGGGTCCCCTGCCTCTCCCCCCCCNCCCCCTCCCCCCCCCCCCTTTTTTTTTTCAACCCCGCTTTGCTGTGTTGGTATGTACCTGTGCTTCCAAACATCGATCTGCATTGGATTGTGGAGATGGGAGAATGGTAATATTATAGAGAGTGGTGGGCAAGAGAAAGAGGAAGAGAGAGGGAGAGGGGAAGGAGGACAGGGAAGAATGTTTTGCAGATATAAGAATCTATATTATTATCTTTATATAATACACAGCTGGATTTAGGCTACAGCTTGTCAAGCTTATTACATATTACATATTGTAAAACATGTTACAATTCAAAATATGGAGTATGATTTTGTGCGAAATTAATTATTTTCTTCACCTGCAAAAGTTTCAGTTTTCTTCATTTTCATCGAACAAAATTGCATCTACTCCTCCTTCCGCCATTAGGAAGCTTTTCTGACGTCAGTACTATCATACTTCAGGCCCTGACCTAGATTTTGATACTGTCTGGGTAATTCGAAACTACTTAATCTTTAAGCTCTACTCAACCGTCCCCATGACTACTGTAATCTATACTATTCTCAATTGTTTGAAGAGAACGAGCCTTTTAAAGTTTTTCGGCTTGATGCAACAACTCTTCATGCCCTAGTCAATACAGAAATACAATGATAATAACAATAACAATAACAATAAGTTTTTCAGGTCACGTTCAATGCAATACATATAAGCATGCATTGATAATAAAAAAAATAAAGATGCATAGATACCGATTTATGCAGGCGGGTATAAAAGCTACAATGAAATGACTTTATAAGATCTATGACAATTATTACATGAATCGAGGACATAGCCTGAAGCTAGAAACTAGTTCTTATTATATTCATAATAAGCCTACGTCAGATAGGTTCTGGGGAGGAAGGTTAAACGTTTCCTTTGTCTTATCCACAGGAGTGGTTATACGTCAGAAAATCTTTTATTCCATTGTAATCGGCTGATGTGTTAAATAAATCATACTGAGGCAATAACAAGGCAGAAGACTTCGACTCACTCTATGGTCGAAGTGAATTTTTGAATTTCAGTGACCACGGCAATAGTTGAAAGCAAAGAATACAATGTCTGACAGAAGTGTGTAGAGCAGCAGCTGCTGTAACATGACAAGGGGTCGTTATCATTCTTCCTACAGGTTTATGACACCTTTTAGAGGGGCAAATCACTGATTGTGTACAACCCAATTAATCCGCTAATATATAAAATCCCCCTTTTTTGGGGGGCCCTGCCAGCCAGTGTCAGAGGGTAGAAATGTATAAAATGACCTGTGATCCAAATAAAGCATCCAGTTTTAAAGTTTCAGGTACAATTTGAGCCTTCTAGATAAAAAAATAAAATGTGTAGATCTATGTATTCGCATGCGGTCAAAATCAGCCAAATGAAAAATTGGGGACCAAATCAGAATTCGAGGTGACCTTTTTCGAAAGACATTTGTGGAAAAAATTTGGGCGTTGACCCCCCCCCCCCCCCCCCCCCCCCNCTCCACTTTTCTTCCCATTAAAAATCGGACAAAAGAAGTACTTTAACCTCCATGAAAGAAATTTCCCCAAATCAACAGTGGTATATGCAGAATAACACGAAATGTTAATAGGACCAAAAGAAGAAAAAACAAAAGGTGTCAAAGACCTACAATCCTCTGCTTCTCGGGCAAGGCGTATAACTCTCAGGGCAAGGGCCAAACACAGGTCACTCAAGTGGTTACAGACCTCTAAGGCCAATGGGCCCTTTTTTCTTATTTGGGCTATATTAGCCTTTGGAGCTACCCTCTGAACCCAAAGATTTAGCTTTCACACAGACATATTATCAGATTGAAGCTCATTGTGTGGCCCAACTTTTAAGACTGACCTAACCCCTGCAAGCCCATTGAAATTTTGAGCTTGGTTGCTATTTGTAAACACACCCTACCTTTTTCACTGGTCAAGGCCGAACCCAGCCTCTTCCGCCTGAGCACACCCTGGACCTGACAGTCCCAGCCCAGGGCTAAATAGTGCCTGGCAAAATAAACTAAAATGGACACAGTTTGCCATCAAATCAAAATTTCCCCCCTGGAGCCCTTATTACTGGAAGCAGGGCATGCCAAAAGAAGGAAAGAGGGAGGTCAAATACAACCCACACACTGTAATATTACCTACGATGCTTTCTTCCAGAAACTAGCTCTGCGGACACGAACGCTAATTCTCAGAGATAAAAAAGTACATGAAAGTATAAATATAAAAATATCTTTGACATGCTTATCTTTCTTTAACACTTCATCAGACAACTGGCGTCTTGCGACTATCTTTGCTTTAAGGAGATAAGAATGATGGGCGGAAAAGATTAATCTGTGGTGCACGTGTATTGAAGCCAAAAAACGGAATTGCTGATAAGAGGCTGAAATCTGTAGACGCTGCACGTACAGCTGATCTTTATTTGTCTTGCTACCAATCACTTTTCACTGCAGAGAGGTGGCAGACACCCAAGAGATAGGGCGCAGACGTTAGAACATCTAGTATAGCAGAAACCAGAACAATGGCAGCATCCAACATCCTTGCTGTTCTAGCCTGGCTTGCTGTGGCGACACATTGCCAGTACATGACGGTCTATGACCAGCACTTCCAGTTTACGTGTCCTGCAGGCGAGATCTTGGTGCATATAGAGAGCATTCACGACAACAGCCACGAAGACCGTGTCTTCAACTTCTACTGCCGAGCACCGCCTGGCTCAGTCGGCCTTAGTGAATGCGAGTGGAGCGGTTAGTTTACATTCGATACCTGTATTCACTGCTGCAGATATCATAATGATAGAGATGATAACGATGTTTTGATGAGGATTACTACTACTGCCACTACTATTACTACTACATCTACTACTACTTCTACTGCTACTTCTACTATTACTCTTATCATTATTATTATTATTATTATTATTATTATTATTATTGCATTACATGTTTGTAATTTTTATCACCATTTTTAATGTTATTGATTATAAGGAATTTGTTGTTACTGATGCTCCTGTTGTTGCTGTCATCGGTGTCGTTGTTATTGTTGTTGTTGTTGCTGCTGCTGCTGCTGCTGATGGTGCCGGTACTGGTGCTGGTGGTGGTGATGGTAGTGATGGTGGTGGTAGTGATGGTGGCGGTATGGTTCTTATTTTGTCGTTGGTATGATGAAAGTGATGTCAATGACCCTTTCATGTGTTTTCCTCTTCTCTAAGGATATGTCAACGACTATGATGACCCTGTGGAGTACTCGTGTCTGCAGGAGAAAGTCATAACAGGCGTTGAGTCTATTCATGACAACAACCATGAAGACAGAAGGTTTAGCTTCCAGTGCTGCACTGCTGATGGTAAGTTATCATGACTGAATTTCAGGATCCCAGCGTTTAATCAGGATTGCCAAGACCTGGAAAATGTGAAAAAATAATGGAAAACTGAAAATGAAAATGTAAATACGACGTTATTTAACCCTTTAGGGAAATTGTTTTACAATGGCATACAATGTTATATATCTCATTCATAATACAAACACATATAACAGCACACATCATACAATCATGAAAATACGTAATATTACAAATGAAATACATAACAAAGTTATTCCTCGTCGTCAGCGGTGCAACGCCCTGGTCCCCTGTAGCTCTAAAGCCAGGTACTCATTTACACCTGAGTCGAGTGAGAAAATGGAATTGAATAATCTTTCCCAAGGACACTACAACGTAAACCGCCCAGCTCGCGAGTAAGACACGTATACCTTAGACTTGAGAGTCTTCAGTTTCTGAGTACGACTCACAAATTACACGGCCACGTTGCCTCTGTGTCATATTTCCAGGCCATACAAATGAATCAGCGGAAATGACTAACCAGGAAATCATGGGTAATTAAAAAAACGAGTAGATAAAGAGTTTCATAATTTTGTCTGGAACCACTCTCGACCACTCAAGGCTATGTGCCAACTAGAATGGCAACTCCTATAAAGGGATAAATTTCGTCCCATCAGAAGTTGGGGGAAAATGTTGCACCACCTGGAAACAGCATGAAAATCGTAAGAAAGCGAGCCTTCCTAGTGTGTAAAATCTGGGGGAATAAACCTCTTCTCTTTTCTTGAGATAGTTGGTAGGACAAGTTAAGGCAGATATTGTGCCATATTTCTCCATAGACGTTCTTTCCATACTAAAATGTCGCTTTAGTGACCTCACAAAAATGGCATGATACGGACTCTATTGTTATTAGATAGTCTAGTTTGTATTTAAAGTTCAGATAATTTATGAATCTTTCTGAGAGAGGTACACATGGAAATGTTGCATTTTCTGGCGTTATTATCACTTTTTTTCGGACATTTGGGACTAGACGTGACGGTTGTAATGCGCAATATGATCGAAACACCAGGAAATGTTAACAAAAAATGCGAAATACTTATGCGTATTTTGCCTTAACTGTCTGCAAGATATCCGAACTTGAAAATAAAAGCTCTCTAATATTATCTCATTGTTATGCCTGTGTCTTTCAAATCCATTGCATACTATCCACCCTGAAGTCAAGTAATTATGCTCTTTTTCGATTCTTAGGGACTTTGGCTCATGGTTGTTATTTCTCTGGCGACCAGAATTATTATGACGGCGAGCTCAATTTCGCCGTCGATGCTGACCACGCCATCAAGGGAGTCATCAGCACACATGATAACAGCCATGAGTAAGTGACGCTAGATTTTACAGTTCCACTGACACCAAATGGTTCCGTGTTGCCACACAACAAAACATTAAACTCTTTTTGAACCCGCAGCTCCGGCAAATTTCGTATGCATTCTCCAGGACACCTCGCAGAAAGATTGGAGTACGATTTTTTTGCTGCTGTGCGTCAGCCATGCGGGAAACTCTGTGCAGTTTCTAAACATTAGTTAGGAGTTTAGCGTACGTCGGAAATGGAAGCTCGGCAAAATGGCAGATTCTATCAAGATTTCAAATTTCTTGGTGGAACATTTTAAGAACGGTCTTGTGTCGGAGGAGGAGGTGGCAATAATCAACGGTGATATTATGTATGCTGATAAATGGGTCAAATATATGAATGAATCAAATAACACCCGTAAGTCAGCACACTCTTTTGTAACGCTTCTGCATTGATCGGAGCCACCTTGACTTACTTAGAGACTGATACATCTGTTGCTTAGAATCTCCGAGAGGCCATGCACAGAACAGAAGGTCCACTCCATTCGCACACCCGCAAGGACCAAATAAACGTAGCCTTGGTTTGGGGTTAGAGACAACGGTTAGGGGTAGAGTTGAAGAAGGAAAAGCAAATTTGGGAAAATACCCAGGCATTATCATTTTTCAATAACTCTGTTATGTGCAAAGAGCATGCTTTCTCTTTTCAAATTCTGCATTTAACCCTGAACCAAGGTCTAGTGTTCTGGAAAACTGCACAGGAAAGCATTCAGTGGGACAGTGCTTTACTATTCTCTTACGCTTTTCAGAGACCGTTTGTTCAACTTCGAGGTCTGCGAGCTTGATGTTGTCAATCCTGACGTCATCGTTGGTCGTTAGATGTCTCGTGTCTGGGTGGCCAAACTTCACATAATGGACTGGTAGGCGCCAACATAGAGGATGCAGTCCAGTTGCTGTACTAGGTGAAAGGTCACCAAAAGCGTGACCGACATAATGAGATGAAAGAATAAATTTCAAATCCACCGCATACTTTTCCTCTTCAAGTCTCCATCTCGTATTTGTCCATGTAAGAGTGTATTTTCATTTGTGTGTGTGTGTGTGTGTGTGTGTGTGTGTGTGTGTGTGTGTGTGTGTGTGCGCGCGAGAGAGAGAGATAAGACAGACAGACAGACAGACAGACAGACAGACAGACAGACAGACAATGAGAGAAGACAGAGAGATTAGAGATAGAAGATAACAGTTTGCTCCACATACGTGCACTCCCTTAATTGCCACTTCCGCGTCCCAAGTGAATGCTCCATTTTCTGTTTAAATTGCCCTATAATAGAGGATTTTTTTTCTGCTAATAAAACATTTTAGAGCTCCGGAGAAGGTGCGATTAAGCGGAGTCGACTATAGTGTGCTGTTATTTTAGCCAACAGAATGTCATTCACTACACTCCCTACACCGCATATAAAAACTGCTCCATTGATCTAAACTTCTGTAAAATACTGCCCCGGCAAAAATAATTCGCCACTAGCACTAGACCCTTTCTTCAGTTCAAAACTCTGAAGCAATTCCTTTAAATTGAAATAATAACGATCGTTTTGGGAATGCTCAAAATGCTCAATTACTGTGACTTGTACTTGTAGGAATTTGCAAATCGGTGACCGGAAAATGGTACAGTGAACTCAATTTATCCAGGCATACAGCGCTTATCCTCCATTTTGTTTAATCAAAAATTATGTCTCGAGGACGGATTATTGTGGTGCTATTCATGAGGGGCAGTATAGTTTACAACATCTATATAGTCAACTGAGATCTACGCTTTATTGTTCTGTGGGCCCTCTGAAGAGAAAACTTTTTTTTTTAAAGTCGTTTATAAATATGTTTGCACGACATAAAGCTCTGTTGTTTTTTTTTAATTTTTACAAGGTTTTCTCTGATGAAAGTAAAATGTAATTTAGGGAAGTTATATATGGTGTCTCCAACTCTCTCTCCCCCCCCNGAAGTAAAAAAAAAAAACAACACCAAAGAACATGCAATCCACGAAAAGAAAACTGGGTATGTATGTTAATCTCATTATTTGATGAGTTTCATATAACTAATCCTCTCTCTCTTTCTCTCTCTCTCTCTTTCTCTCTCTCTTTCTCTCTCTCTCACACACACGCGCACTCTCTCTCTCTCTCCCTCTCTCTCTCTCTCTCTCTCTCTCTCTCTCTCTCTCTCTCTCTCTCTCTCTCTCTCTGTGACGTACACATCTTCTCTGTTAATAAATCCACATTCGTTGATGTTCTATATTCGACGACTTAACCTTGGCTTTGTTACAATGAACGTTCTTGTGCTGTAGATAGGCGATCACTTGCATTCCCAAAATAATGTGCATACTATAAGACAAGCGTAGAACCTACGTCATGCAGCGAGATGGAGAATCAAAAAAAAAATAGGAAAGAGGAGAGAAAAAATAGGAGGGCAATCTATGGATAAGTAACACAGAGGTTGTGAAGTGCCTCCATTCCCATCCCTACCCCCAACATAAGAATAGTTTTCCCCACCGTTCTATGAAACACAGCTGTCCCTTTTTATGATGTCGCCCCGCATGACGGCCTAGCGGAAATCTCCATCAAAATCCTGCTATAAAGACGTAGGTTTATGTCTACTGACGGCTAGGGAAAAGGGGATCTACTCCATAATGTCTGGTGAGGCAAAGAATTGCCTGTCAGCAAGGTGATGCTGACACCCCGTGGGTCTGGAAACGTGTTGCCTGGCATGGGAACGGTTGATAGCAGAATACCGTATCATGCTGAAGTCAGATGATGATGATAAGGCGTTCTGTCCTGAAACTAGAAGGTTTTGGGATACCAAGAAGTTAAAGGGAGGTGGTACATTGCTTGTGTTGATGTAAGGGAGGGAATATGAGCTCGAGGGACGAAGCGTGAATGAGGGATGCAGGGAAAAAGAGAGAGAAAGAGAGAGAGAGAGAGAGAGAGAGAGAGAGAGAGAGAGAGAGAGAGAGAGAGAACAGGAGTAAAACAGACAGAGATAAGGAACAAAAGAGGGCATAGGGGTAAAGGAGAAGAGGGAATCAGGTGAGTGAGTGAGTGAGTGAGTGAGTGAGTGAGTGAGTGAGTGAGTGAGTGAGTGAGTGAGTGAGTGAGTGAGTGAGTGAGTGAGTGAGTGAGTAGCTGTCAGTTAGTCAGTCAGTCACTCAGTCAATCAGTCAGTCAGTAAGTCAGTTGAAACAAATTATGCGATAGACCTCTGAACAGAAAAAATACAGATGCAAGCAGACAGGCAGACAAACGGGTAGACAGATAGACAGATATGCAAATAGGCAGACGGATGGCCGGACTTATCTAATCATGACTAAAAGAAAATTACAGTTAATGTAATTGACCCAACAGAGAGTGAAAACTTATGAGAAGTTTAATCC
>JAWQUT010000081.1:628106-639840 GCA_033807755.1 Ellobium chinense | reverse complement strand
TGTCCCTCAGTGTCGTTAACATAGGGGTTTTGTGAAAATTAAACAAGGAAAATTTACGGAAAGGCGGAAACCAACCGACTAAAGATCATATCAGGACCCTGGCGGGGGAGGGGGTGGGAAGATGAGAGAGACAGAGAGAGAGAGAGAAAGAGAGAGAGAGAGAGAGATATCTGAAGTTGTTATGCTGTGACGTCTTTTTCAGAATTTCGTTGCCCACATTTATTCTGATATTGGGGGCATGGCTGGGAAGTAGAAGAAACGGAATGGAGACAGGACAGAGACGCCCTTCCAAAATATCAGTAAAGGGATGAGAAATGAGAGAGTTTGCTTAGAAAAAATACTTAAATCTTGCTCTGCGTTCCAACTTTGCGAAAGGATTCTGTCTATGGTTTCCGGACAACTTCCAGTTTCCTTTTCCCTCCTGTACGGGTTGTGGAGCTTGTTATTTGGACTAAGACACCAACACATATTTGTTTTACAATTTACCGCCAGCTAACGCTTCTTGCACTTTGGGAGCGCGAAGGGAAGGGGGTAGGGTGGGTCGAGGTCTACCTGGATTTATTTGAATTCAATCAATTGTATTTATTCGTATTGGCTGAAGGCCTATAATAAAATTGAACTTGAACTTGAACTTGAACTTGTCATTGTTGATCATTGCTATTGGACACCCTTTACAGTACATGTAAATACAGTATCAGACCACTAGAAAGCCAAATGAGTGACCCCTAGGGCGAGTAGAGCCATGTCTTTACGCTATGAACTATGAACTTATAAACTACAATACTTAATACTTTACCTCATTATCTTGAGCTTCAAGTCTTAGTATTCTAGAAACTCGCATAGCTCTTTTCTCGTTCAGATTTTACACGCTAACTCCAACACTTCACAAACTCCAAATGTTGCTGCGTTGGAGATGGCACCATCGCTGTTCGCTAGTGTCGTTACAGGATTGGTCTCTTCCCTGGGAGACAAGCATAGTGTACTGCCTGCTCAGGACAAGAGATCTGCTGTGCTCTGTAGCTCTCAGAGCCAAGGTCATTCTCTTCACTGTGACCCACGGGACCGGTCATGTCCACGTCCATACAGGGTGCCTCCTGGTGATCAGAAACATTTTCGTCTTGGCGATTTGAAAGCATGGCTGTATCAAGTTTGTCGATATTCTTACCTCATGTTTGATCTTGACATATGTTTTCCTGTTGTGTCAATGTAGAACCTCCAACTTTCAGTGATTAGGTTGTCCACCACTAGAGTTTCTCGATTCCCTCCCTATTATAAAAGTGACATCCGCAACCTTCGCTGTTCAAGCATACCAAATGGTTTCCCTGCTAGTTTTGGGCCACTTTTTCTTCCTCACTCCTTGTCTTTGAAGTGCGAGAACTTCAGGATTAGGGATTGGCACTTTCCCTGTTGAAATCTTCCTGATCTGTTTAAAATCTTTTAGAGTGAATTTTGTCTTGTATTTCAAAGTTTCGGTTGAGAAAGATGTCAATCAAAGATTCAGGATTTTCATCATATCCCTTCTCCTTCAGGCGCGAGAACAAAAAAAAAAACTTGTCTCTCGTGCCTCTCAGTTCACGATCTATTATCCTTTCTTCAACATCCTGTATTTTCATGTCGTCGCTGTTTAAGTCGTCGTGGATCTTGCGGATATCATGTGTGAACTGCTACAGTTTACTTTGTCTCTTCGGTCAAATCATTCAGGATAGGTTTCAATATTGGCCATTTTCTCATTAAGTCTCTTTGGTTCTTTGATTTCTTTTTCAATAATATTCACCCTGTTCTCTGTCATTTCCGATCTAGAAATTTTCTAATTAATTTCCATCGCCTCATTCTTCATTTTGTGTGTAGATGGGCGGTTGTGATAAGGAAGAGGTGAGTGAGGCTGGGGTGTGTACAATAATGTTGCACGATAATTGGAGGAGGCTAATGGAAAGCAGGCAAAGTGATGCAGTTGCACTTACTTGAGGAGGTGGATAATAGCCAGTGGTTGGGAAAGGGGAATACGAGTACTGTACAAGGATGAAGGAGGTTAGGTAGCTGTGGGTATGCTGTACAGTTGCTCAGCAAAATGGACCTTATTCCGGAAGGGGTTTGCGAGAAGAACTCCCCCTGACAAAGTTGACGGAGTCAGACATGCCAGGATGTCTTTCCGCCATTGCTCTTAACAATAACGTACACGGGCATCTTTTTTTAATGCACCGAGAGAAATTGTTGTGGATTTTGACGCGAACTTCGTAAGCAAAGGCCCGATAAAATCAGGAAGTACAGTCACAGCCGACCAAAATCCCTCTATGGAAGCTTAAATACTTTTTCGTTCCATTTTCATTGTCCTTGAAACTCTATTTGGACTGTGATTAAATATTTTATCAGTATCCCCGAATGTTGTCGCTTTCAAGTTTTACATATTTCATAAACAACTACAAACCGTATTTTGCCGTTTTGGTTCAGATTTTCAGTTTCTTCAAATTACAATGACAGTGAATAAACTAGATGGTTTGTCCCTGTTTTAGCATATTAAATTTCCAGTATTACAGCAGTATTACAGTCTGAGTTCAGCGTTTAGCTATCAATTATTCCTAGTAACTGCTGTTATTATTATTATTCATATTAGGAAGGTTCTACTACTGCGAGTAGTGCTCTTTAAGATGTCTGGACTTTATTGAGAGTTTGCATCACAACAAATGCTTTGTAGCCATTTTCTTTAAGCAAATTTTTCACTAATGCTAGTAGCTAAACTAAATATCTTGACAAATCTGCACGCAGGAAGTTGGGCATGAAAGTTTTATGTACGAGACATGACTCAATTTATGGGTTGAACTTCATGTAAAAGGACAAAGCAGAATATAATAACATCAGCCATATTGGAGATACACGTAGAATAAAGTCCCAGCTGGAACTCTTCCTCTTTTCATTACTTCCGCTTTCTTACGGAAGTCTATACTGGTTATAATATGGGCTATACTGGCTGTCTGCCAGGCGTATACATTCTGACAGTTGTGTTAGTTAGTGAAGAATTTAAGGTCCGCATAGTGGCGTGTTTCCGCACTGTGTATATATATGAAGTTATCTTGATTGGTTTTATTCATTTTATTATTTTGTGACACTTTCTGTGTTGTCTTGGATTTTTTATTCTTATTTTCACTAAATGTTTTTCTGCTGCGCAGCTGCAGCGGATGGTGGAGTTTTGCTATATACAGTCTTTTACGCGTCATAGAGCACAAGGGCAGGTAAGCTCATCGAGCATTAATAAGTCAAATTGTAGAATACCAATATTGGGCCCATCTTTATCAAGAGAGTCAACGGTTCCATGTTGAGCTTCTTCTCGTAAATGACGTGGATAAATACCAAGTTTAACCAAGTAAAATAGGAAGTCGGTGACGGATGAATGAGGCCACAGCATAGGTTGGGGTTGCTAAGGATTTGGTAGTGGGTAGCTCACTCACTCTGCCTCCTTTCGATGTACTTCCCCTTGCAGACACAACCTATCTGTCCTCGCCATTTTAAGAGGGGTGGACAACGGCTTCACCGAGATGTCGGTCCCTACAAACTCATTGACTCGAATATAGGTAATCCTGGTCTCCAAGCCATTAAAGGGGTGGGTACTGCCGAGGAGGGGCAGATTTCTGATCAGGATGAAATATCACATGTTAAAGAGACATCCAGAGAATTCTGAATGAAACTCAGTGTTCCTAACTCCACGGACATTTGGGGTGAGAGAGTCGCCTCGACTGACGCTCCACTCTTGAAGGGCATTAGAATTAGGGTTAGAGCTATGATTTGCGGCAGAGTGTGGGTTGTAATAGTATGTAGGAGTTCTGGTTAGGGGTATGAGTCTCGTTTGAAATTATATCTGACATCTGTACTATACTAATGACTGTGTGGACAGTTAAAGATGAAGCTGTCCTTTAATAAATGAGGAAATTCACAAGTATCACCAAAGACGCATGAACATGTGTCACCATTTTGAAAACATACATAGACACAGCACACAGCCCCTCGAATCCTCTTGCCCTTGATTCGAATCCGGATTATATTCCTAAAATTGGTCGGATTTACAGGAAATGAAAGCAAAATTAAAAAAAAAAAAGATTTGGCAATATCAAAATTTGGTTTTCCATCCAGATGTGCAGCTGTAATCTTGTAGCTTTGTTTTAAATGATGATCAGCTATGTAAAAGACTATGTAATGGCGATTCTGTTGACACTAATAGGGCTGTAATAGACATCCACTTCTATTGTGAAGTACAAGCGCAAACTCCATAAATACCCCTCCTCCCCTTCTGGATTCTAATCCGGATAAGAATTCGTGAAATCCTAGGTCTGGATTCGAATCTGGAATCAAATCTTGTAGGATTCGAAACTGTCCATCTCTAAACACAGCCTGATCATGAACTTATAAATCTGTTGTTCAGTTTATGAACATGGAATGTGACGGTGAAACCATTGCTTTCATAATACAGTAAAAATAATAGTGGCTATTTTCAATCCTGACAAGGTTTGGAGTCACGTCTACAGTGAAGATTTCCACTTTCCTGACTGAAGACATTAGATCACTCTTGCTAATTAGTTTCCTTAGGGTTGCAATAATAGGATCACACACTTTACCTGACACTGGGCGTAGATCACTTGTACACTTTAAGTAGTTTTTAATTAACCTCGTTGATTGGAGAGGGTAAGAGAGAGTAAGCAATCCACAACAATGTAACATGTAATGTAGCTGTAATGTGATAACAGTATGTGGCAGGGTTTCTACACACCTGCACTGCGGAAGTCTGGATCTTGTTATAAAACGACAGGAGAGGCATGATGGGATTCTTCACTAATTTGAATTCTCATCAGAGCGCTATTTTGTACGAATTTCTTGTAAAACATTTCATACAGCTTAGAAACTTTCCAGATCGCTATGTTAAGGTAAAGAAAATTGATATGAAAACAGCTGATTTTGAAATATGAAGGCAGATCCATCTGAGTCAAGGCAGTCTCACTGCTGTTTGTAGGTGGGGCTTGTCATACGATGGTAACTATTGTATGGCGCAGCTTTAACCGAGAAATTTGTCGTGGTACATCAGCCATTACTTTGGTTCGTCTCTGTGTTGTGAAAATGGATGTTTGACTGTTCTATAGTTCAGCTTCACTAGTGTCCTGACTCGTGGGTCCTAGACATATCATTAACAGTAGTGCAGCTTGTCATTAAGGTGCTACCCGTGCAGTGCAGGGTAAAATTTAGCTAAAAAAAAAATTATAAAGAAGCTTTATATCAAGAAATATACTTACCAGATCAAAGCCAGAAATATACTTACCAGATCAAAGCCTGGTGCTCTCATTGTGAGTTGGTTTATGCTCTAAATCTTTTGCTTTGCTCATGAAACATTCACGCCCTCGTTAACCCCCTCCTATTATAAGCAAAGGGTGGGGGAAAAGACGAAGGGGTTAGGCGAAGGTGGAGAGGGGGAGGGGCAAAGATGGGGTGGGTGTGCGATGGGAGGGATGAAGTCGTAGATGGTAGTTGGTGGTTGTAGGGGTCACGAGCCGCCGCTGATTAACAGAAAGACTTACTAGAGCACTATTAAAGAATGTGGTTGTAGTGAAGAAAATGGTCATACTGTCTTCGACCATTTCAAATGACTGGAATAGACATTCTCTTTCCCACAGGTTTTATCTGTTGTCATAGTGTAGTCAGACTGCACAAGAAGGCGATGATGAAGAATTGATTCAGCTTGGGAAAATTGGTTGTTAGATAGAGCCCTGTCACTCTCAACCGTCAAGTTTCGTTTGAGTTTTAGGGTAATTTAGCTGACACTTCTGTTGTTAAAAGCCGTGGGAGTAGCAGATGTGGGTTGGCGTCGGGAGGAGAAGGAAAAGGGAGGAAGAGAGAGGGGGGGGGTGGGGGAATTTGACAGCCTCTTGCATTCTGTGGTGAAATCCGCATGATTCATAACTAGGACGTGAGAGGGCAAAATGCTCTATATCCATCAAATTTAAATTCTTTTCTGTAACGCGTTTTGCGCCGAAATCCCATCATTACTGAAAACGATAATTAACGACTGGGGAAGACTCAGAGTCGTAGCAAAATGTATTATTTGGGGGGTGGGGGGGAGAAAATGTAAGGGGTTGGAGGAGCAACATGTGGGAGCGTCGTGGTAATTGAGAGGAGAAGGGGACATTACAGTTTATAGTACTGTCCAGTAGTACCTCACAACCTTGAACCTCATTTACTCGAAATACCTGCATAGTCCTTGTACATTCACTGATGGCAAGACCCTGGATCAAGACTTTTGTCAGGTCTACAGCTTTTGCTCTAAATATTTAAATAGCTGTAGCAAAGATACACGGCTTTGTTAAGAGGATAAAACAAAGCTGAAAGACAAAAGAAATGCATTGAACAAAACAGGTATCGACGCTTTGCTTAGTCTCTGCATTCTTGAAAATCAGTTGTAATGTCTTTACATTCGGAGCCAAATTTTATCCGGCGCTGCACGGTTTGCACGAAATGAGGAGTCGCCACTGCTTGGGGGAGGGGGAGGGAGGAGGTGGAGGAGATTGTGATAATTATATCAGTTGTAGAAAGCAGGTGAGACTCAGGTGGGGAGGGGGTTGAGTGGGGAGATCATCTGCGGGGAACAGATTCTTTGTGGATGTGGGAGGGGTGGGGGCAGAGAGGGAGGGAACAGTCCCGACCCCCCAAGGGCTCTTTCGATACTGTTGGGCCGACTTGACTATCTTGCGGGCGATTTCACCTGTTTTCGTAAGTGGAAGAAAATTATAGCCTTCTCGACTGCCAGTGTGGGAGGGGGATTTCTGACGGGCGGGCAGTAATAATGTCGTGACGATGGCCCGCAATTAATTTGAATCTGAGGTACACACGTACGTATGTTATACCTGTGGTTCACTGTGCACAGTGATTCTTCGGAGGTTGCCAAGTGTTGTGAAAACAAGGATTTTCGTTGATATATATGAGAGTTTGCACATTAACGATGGGATCTCTTACCATCGAAAGAAATACGTCATCTGTAGTGGCAGAGTTAATGTAATTCTTACGATGGTTCTTGTCCCATCGTTAATGCGCATGTTCTCAACAGTCATGTAGTTTGTGCCTACACATTCGGCGATTACAAATGTTTGTTTCATGTATTTGTGATTTGCTGTAAAGAGTGTACTTTTCCAAAGCTGACTTGGGAAGAAATTGTGCTGAGGTTAACAAAAAATGCCATGCAGTGTTTGAGAGCCTGCGCGTTAACGATGGAATCTCTTACCATCCCAAGAATTACATTGGTGCATCGGTCCTGAATGCACCCTTAGATTCATTCAACGTGCAGGGTCAATGTAATTCCTACGATAGTCAGATCCCATCGTTAATACGCAAGTTTTCAGTTATTCTGTTAACTTCACATTTTGTATTTTTCTTTGGGAGAATTTGTGTACGTCTGAAAACTAGTTAACTTTTGGAAGACAAAAAGTGCCGGATATATTCCTACTTTGGGGACCAAAAATTTGCTAAGCGAAATCTATATTGGTGCGCTGAGTTTGTTTGATAACGGTCACAATTTAATGTGGTGAAATTTGTTAGGCAGTGGGCAGTGGTTTGGTGGGCTTACTTTACATATAGCGGCAATGGCTTTTATAGGCACCAATGCCAGGGACCCTCCTTTGTGACCCCATCTCAGTGGGCATAAGGTTGTGTGGAACTCTTCTCGATGAGCATTAGGGTTAGGAACCCGTCTCGATGGGCATATGGATAAGAACTCCGTCTCGATGGGCATTAGGGTTAGGACCCCTTCCTATTGGACATAGGGTTACGGACCTTGACGCAATGCACATAAGATCAGGAAACCCTTCTTGATAAACAGTAGGGCTAGGGGCCCCGTCTAGATGGACAATAGGGTTAGTGTCCCCTGCTCTATGGGCATAAGGTTTAGGTTCGGGTCAGGGTTAGGGACCTCCGCCTATGTCATCGCTAGCCAAAGGCAACCGTTACCATTTTGTGTGTCCTGAAATCTCTTTTGTGTTATATTGGTGTGATAAAACTCAGTTACCAACCCATGTTGCAACTTTTACCCATCCGAGGATTACAAAGAATGTGCACGACCCCGCATGAAGCATCAACCAACTGATGTTAAGTTTTCATTTGATCGGACAAAAACTACCGGAAAAATAACTTTGAAGTTTTCGACTTGCCGCGGAGCCGAACAGCCAGCAGAGGGAAGTTAAACTTATTTCGAGCAGGATCCGAGAAAGATGAATTCCAGACGGAAGAAGAGTCAGAAAGCTCTTGTAGCTGAGACGCCGGAGGTAGAGTTCTCTGACGCCTTATTGAAGAGGTGAGTCACTTGTTTGTGCTGGGAACAGAAAACTGTACTGTGTTTATTTCGTCTGGCTGTTGTTTTTTTTTTAATAGTACTGGAGTCGTATTCTCTTACATTGCCAGGCGTGCTCACTAGAGCGCCGTTTAGGGTAGGGCAAGAGTGACATGGACCAGTGCTGACTGGTACGCTGCACAAACTCAGTGCAACTGATAATACTATTGTATTTTGCCCTACATTTTTCCGCCAAGCTGAGAGCTGCTCTCTTTAACTCTCTCTCTCTCTCTCTCTCTCTCTCTCCTCTCTCTCTCTCTCTCTCTCTCTCTCTCTCTCTCTCTCTCTCTCTCTTTTGCCCTACACAAAATAGCATTCTACTGAGCATACACGTCCGTGATACGGGCTCAGTGTTGTCATTGCTGCCTTGGAGTATGACCAACTGTGAAGAAGGGGAGGATCATGCCAAGTACTGTAGAACTGGTTTTGATTATTATACGCGGGGATCTGATTGTGGTTAAAAAAAATCGGAAATGGCTTTTGGCGAGGATATAATTTTCGCAAACAGCCGCATGATGCTTATCTCATGTGTGTAGAGGATCCGAAGTTAAGTGCAGTCCGGAGTGGCATTAGAGGACTGCCGATGTGATATGCCTGCTTCGTACTGATACCATTAATCATAATCAATAATGTCCAAATAATGAGCTGTAGTATCTAGAAAAAAAATTCATTTGCAACCCCCTGCACAGCGTGTGGAAAGATTTAGAATTTTTATTTTTTTTTGGCGGCAACCATTTTTAGCGAATCCAGCACAGCTCGCGAAAACTTCGCGAAAATTAGATCCAAGCGACAAAAACATTTTTAAAAAAGAGACCACCTCTCCAGTATACGAACTGACATAATTTGTTTTAGCAAAATTGAAGTGTTTGTTGAGAGTCACTGTCTTCGGAGACTCTGAATTTTATTGTGAGTCACCGGGATAACTCTTGCACTCCCTGGAGACTGTCCACGATGACTAACGGCAGTTTTGTCATTTCTGCGATAGCGAAACTGGGAGGGGCGGTGTAGGGAAGAGAAATACTGTAGAACACATGCGCGCACACAAACACACACATACACACACACACACACACACACACACACACACACACACACACACACATACGCGCACACACAGACACACAGACACACATACACAGAGAGAGACAGAGAGAGAGAGAGGTTGTTGGAGCCAAATTGTAAACATCTGTTTGAGCCATTTAATAAAAATTTCTCCTCGAACTACAGGAATGTTCCGAGATGGCCAAGGCTAGTCTGCAGGTCTGGTGCCATCACTGTGCTCAAAGTATATACTGTTTACAGTGGGGGTCCTTATTTAGATTTTTCACAATTTTAAGTTAGATGAAATGCGGTTAAAAATGTGATCATCTTTTGCAGATCACAGGCTCGCGTAAATAAAATCCGCTGAAGCCATTGGGAAGCACTGCCTGCAACAATTATTATATTTACAAATTCAAGATTGAATTTCACCACTTTTGCGGTGTGGTTTCATATCATACAATTATTTCTACACTATCTGCTACTATCGACTCTGATAGTCCATTTTGTTTTTGACCAATTAGGCTCCTGCGACCTAAAGATATTTGAAACAAGATGTGTGACTTTACGTTAGCATATGGACTGCTTACAGTGTGACTTTTAGTTGCGCTTTGTTGGACAAATATGATCTTGAGGAGGAGCTGAGAAAGCTACTGACTAAATTGGCCTGCTGGAGCAATAATATGTCGCGTGTTGGCATGTATTGATTTTTAACCATATGATTATTCCTATTACTACTTAATACTACTATTACTATTACATTATAATCAGCATCAAGATTTACATTTGAGAAGATTTTCTCAAACTAGGTATTACAGTAAATTTAACATCTAATTTCAGATCTCCAGAATTTTGTTCCTTCTTTAAGGAACAAATATACAATTATGTCATCTCATCACCATCATCATCATCACCATCATCATTATCATCATCATCATCATCATCATTATCATGTTTTGAACGAGAAAAGGACGATGGTTAGATGTGGATGAGGCTCATGAAACTATTTCATCATGTCACGTGTCACATTTCAAGACCACTAATTGGTCACCAGGTCCCATACACGGAAGCTGCAACCTCGTGAGCTGATTAGGACTGAGCCGGAGGCAAAGCGAGCCAACTCATAAACTCGTGTGATTGCGTCATCAGTTACCGTGTGTGACATGTAAAATTAAGCTTTGCCTGGCTCATATTATTCTAACTTCCGTATTTCCTGTATTTAGTAGGGGAAATAACCAGAATAATTTCCTACACCTGCACATGAATAATTCATGAGACAGTGTTGAAACTTGTGGTTGTCACTTGAAGCAAGGGAAACTAACTTTCGAGAATTCCCCACTATACGGTAGGAATGTAGCCTTCCCAGAGAAACGGGAATTCTTCGATTGAATGAACAGACCATATTTCATTAAAATGCTTAAAAGACTAATTGAAACACATTTCACATTGCCTTCCTGTCATACAGAAAGTTAGTTCTTTAAAGCCCCAAAATAAATGGTTATGACAATGTATAAAATAATGGATCCACTCTTTATTATTCATATTCCTCTATTATTTTATTAAACCAGTCCACACTGCTGCCATTCGAATACCTCTGACCTTTGCACTGTGAGGCCTAGAACCCTTGATCACCGCCACATCTTGAACGCATCTTAGTGAAGGCCCAGTATATAAGTAAAGTACATGTCGTCACGTTCATTCCACATCCGCTTAATGATTTGAGTTGCTTATATTACTATGATCTTCCATTTATCTCCTTTTTCCTATTAAAACAAATGTAGAGATTTGACTCGTTATTATATCCCAATTTGATAAGCTAAATCACATCTGTCTCATTGTTTCGATTTGAGCAACAGGTTGAGAGTGCTAAATTTCTCAAAACTTCAAAATATGACTCAGGCGAATGTGAAATGAGCGTGAAGATGTGTAGTTATTACCAGGGTGCCACACTGATTGTCACATGTTAAGAAGGGGTATGTAGGCGATGAAAGTTCGGGAACCTCTGGGCTAACTGGAGTTAATAGTATAAACAAAGATGGAATAAAGGGCAAGATGACATGAGGTCGTAGCTTGCTGGCAAAACGGTTAGTGCAATCCATGCAGTGTATTGGCGGAGGCAGCTGGAAGAAGAGTCCCCACCATGCACTCTGATCCTAATCCTGCAAAAACACATCTCTTGTCAAAGAACAGAAAGAAAGAAAGGAAATGAAAAAAGAAATACGCAAGAGGGGAAAAGCAAATGGAAAGACAAAAGATTGAGAAGGCAAAGAAAATAAGAAAGAGGGAAGGAAGAAGGAATGACGTCAAGAGAGAACAATTTTTAAGAGAAGGAAAAGCGAAACA
>JAWQUT010000081.1:606686-627949 GCA_033807755.1 Ellobium chinense | reverse complement strand
CTTAGGTGAAGAAGGCACACATTACAATTCCTTTTGTCGGCTACTGAAAGCTTCCGTCTGTATGTCTGTCCGTCCGTCTGTCTGTCTGACTGTCTGTCTGTCTGTCTTATAGACAGACAGACAGACAGACAGACAGACAGACAGACGGACAGACGGAAGTTTTCAGTAGCCGACTAAAGGAATTGTAATGTGTGCCTTCTATCACCTCAACCTCCCTTTTAAATGTTCTGGCTACACCTCTGTTAAGTGTTTTATCGGTGACAAGGCTAATACTCCGTGACATTGTTGTTACTGTTATTATAAGATACGTGTAGTGTGCAGAAATTCAGTCTTTAGGTACAATCGACTCCATTTAATGACAACTCCTAAGGAGCATAGTAAAGGAGCGATTATACATATAGTTGCAATTATCTATAATTATAGTTTGTAACGTGCAATAACGCCATTACACATGAACTCAGAACAGCTAAGATGGTGCGGTGCATTTTATCAACACAGACCAAGTCTGGCAAGGGACAGTACTTAATCAAATCCACTCTGAACATGTAACTTCTGTAGTTACCCCGCTTGCGTCAGATGCAGAACTTTAAAGTTATTGGAACCGATTGTTTTTTCTTCTTTTGGTCCTGTTAACATTTTGTATCATTCTACAAATACCAATGTGGTTTCGGGAAATCTCACCCATAGAGGTTAAAGTACTGTACTTCTTTTGTCCGATCTTCTAAGGGCAAAAAAAAAAAAAGGGGCGTCAACGCCCAAATTTTTTCACAAATCTCTTTCGAAAATGATCACCTCGAATTTTGATTTGGTCCCCAGTGTTTCTTTTGACCGCGTGCTAGTACATAGGCTTACACACTTTATTGTTTTTATCTAGAAGGCTCAAACTGTACCTGAAACTTTAAAATTAGATGTTTTATTTAGATTACATATCATTTTACATATTTCTACATCCTAACACTGGCTGGCAGGGCCCCAAAAAAGGGTGATTTTATACATTAGCGGATAAATTGGGTTTTACAAAATGAGTGAGTTGCCCCTCCAATAATAGGTGCCAAAAACCTCTATGATTACTCAGTCCAACCTATATTTAGCGACCACCTTTCATTTTGTGTATAAATGTTGTTGCCTTAAACGTACGGTCCCTTATAATGGTAAGTTTTTACTTGGTAGTTGTTGACAGAGGTCTGTTCTGCCCGCAGGAAAATACCGATGCTCCCACTCCACTTTTCTAAGATTACAACAAGATTCAGATCCTTTTGTAAAGACTGTGTGGCCAAACAAATTTATTCAGGACGAATTATAATAAAACTCAACATACATTTCGTCGCCTTCCACACGAAAGGGCGTATCCCGATTTTTGACGGTTTTGAGTTATCACCGCCAATACGTAGTGCTATCTCAGAACTATGTTCACAGGAAACGACGTGTCCCTAGCTCAAATAGTAACGAAGATATAGCATAAAATTCCTAAGGGCTTAAGCTAACTATCAATATGATCGAATCAGACGTAAATCGCTCTCCTTAAAAACGTGAAAAACAGGGATACGCCCTTTCGTGTGGAAGGCGACGTGTAATCACATATCCATCCATCCATCCATCCATCCATCCATCCATCCATCCATGCATCTGCCCACCTACCCACCCAGGTTTCACTATTGATTTCTGTTGCCAAAATAGGAATGATCTCATCGCTTGNAGGAAAGGCTTCGTCAATCTAGAGACATTTAAGAACAGCTGCTTCCCTTTGAGAAGCCACAGATAGGGACTTGAGAATGCTTTATGGTCCCGAACATACAGATGGATGGTGCCACAGATAAAGGGAGTAGCAAACTGTTCAATGGACTTTACACAAAGTTACTGGGTTCCGTGTCGCCAATAAAAATATTGGGGACCGTCTTATGCAGTGTGTCTTTATGTTTCATAATGTTTTGTCCAATGGAAACAACTGTTGCTATGAAGCTATGGTTAACTCTTGTAGATTTGCAAAGGCCGGCACAGGTACTGACCCATTCAGGTATCACTGTATGCCCGAAGAATGCCAAAGAAGAATGTATTGGACACGATATGGCGGTCGCAATGTGAAGGTCAAATACATACATACATACATACATACATACATACATGTGAAAACATAAATGAAGGGCGGTTCATGAATAGCTGTGGCGTCAGTAGGTGGTCATCATAAGAAGGTAGACGCTGGACCAGGTTTCACTATTGATTTCTGTTGCCAAAATAGGAATGATCTCATCGCTTGCACTGAGTAAGGCAGATTAGAGCATGATTGTGTCGTCATTGACCCTTCACCTCTCGAAAATTTAAGTTGAAATGATGTCATCCAACTGATAATGGTGCCCAGTGCGCTAGTACTACTACCTGTCCCTCTGGTTTCTATGTCTGTGGTATTTACAGTTGTTTGGTGGGGTTTAAAATGTTTGGGAGTGTTTAAAAGTGCTTTGTAGTACACATGTCCTTTTTCTTTTTGGTTGTGTGGCGATTTTTTTAGTTGTTTTGCGATACGTGAATCATTCGACGACACGCAAAGTGTTTTGACAGTGTTTATGGCTCTAGCACAAGCAATAGTGTTCGGAGCCTTTTCTAGATAAGGAAAATCAAGAAACAGTCGGGGGAGGACGGGAAAAGGGAGGGGGGGAAGAGAGTGTTGGAAACATGAATGTGTGCATGGCCAGGACAACCCAGATATGGCATTATCTAATGACTCCGCAGTGCTGGGACCCTATGGCAGCTTAGAGCGAAATCACGATCTCGATAACCCGGCTTAGAAAGCCGCAGTAGGATCTATCACCCTTAGTCTCCTGTAGAAATTTGGATCTCTTGTGCTCAAAAGTCTCCTATTTTTGAAGTAGCACGAATATGAGTTAATCAGTTACAAGCTTATACATAATGGTGGCCTCTGTCTATTTTAAGAGTAAATTTGACGTTGGTGATACAACTCAAGCTGCAAAGCTTTGATACAGTTTCAATATTTTCATTGTAAGCTGTAACAGTTTGCCTGAAAAAGATTGCATGTATAAAGAAGTATAGAAAGTATCGAAGGGTATCGAATGGGATTGAAATTATTACATAGTACCTTAGTCGCACAGTAATGATAGAATTGATACTTACGTCACTCAGAGTATCTAGGCTGGATATCGCGATACCTGACACTCCAGTTTTCAGTACACAACCACTTACAAAGTCATATAGTGACAAGTGACACACGGTTTGAACTGTTACCAAAGCCCAAGTTATCTTCGTTTAGGCAGACTTACCATTAGTTATCTCTAGTCAATGACTCTTCCTCTAACTCGATCGGTCGTTGCTTACATCACCATCATTAATTATCACAATGGTTAAAGCAAGGTAGACTTACTTAAGTCTGACATCATCGATGACTGTTCTAGTATCCTAAATGATTCAATAATAAAATGCGGTTTATAAGTCTCATTCCCAGGCTTCTGTCTGCTCAGGCGACTTCATATTGTTATTACCTCAGCAGGCATGATCACTCTAGATCTTTCTCAGCTTCCTTGGGAGCATACAGTGCCGCCGCCATTTATAAGCGCTGATCACTAGCATTCTGACAATATCTTCCACTGCCTATAGTCAGGTACCCATTTGACAGACGGGTGGACTGAGGAAAATGTGAAGAAATGCTTTTCCAAAGCATTTACATGACCATGGAGGAATCGAACCCACGATCCTTAGATCTTCAGTCCAGCGTTGTAACCATTTGGCCGCACAGTTTACGCACCTCCTCTTTTGAATGAAGATTTATAAATTAATAATAAAAATAGTAATAATCATAATAATTATGAAGTTTATAAATATTTCTCATATGTCTGAAGCGATTTTACACTGTTATCACCCTGGCAGACCTGATCACTATGTGACAATCACAACTCTCTTGGGAACATACAGTACTACTGCCATTTCATAGACTATGCTCATTCACTCACTCACTCACTCACTCACTCACGCATTCACTCACTCACTTAATTTATCAGTCAATCAACCAGTCAATCAGTCAGTCAATCAATCAATCAATCAATCAATCAATCAATCAATCAATCAATCAATCTGGCAGTGAGTCAACCAATCCATCAATTGATCAATCAATCAGTTGCAAAACAACAGAAGTAGAAATTAAACTAGATCTATCTTTGTGCCCAGTCAGTCAGTGTGCAAATATGACACGTGATGAGACGGTTCCCTTCAAGGCTATCTGGGTAAACTGAATAGTTATCAGTGCTTGGGAGGTCACTTGCACTCCAGGCTGATTGTTCGCCCAAGATCTGGATCAACAGTCAAGAGTATGACATAAACGAGTTGTCTCATAACCAGTGTCTAAATAAGGCGGAGCCAGCATGGCCCGAGTCTGTTATTATTGGATTTATAGAATAGCCACTTGTATGATATTCCGCAAAGACGCACAGATCTGAAAAAAAAAGTGCAAAAATGAGCTGCTGTTTATCCCATAGGGAAATTGGTTTACAATGTCATACGCTGTGACACATCCCATTACGCATAATGCACATAGAACAAACTTCTATACATATAAATATCCAATATTACAAATAAAATCCACTGAGCATAATGTTTATTAGATCTACTAACTGTGTAACAATATAACTTCGTATAAACGAGTGAAGTTGTGCATTAATTTATGACCACTCAACTGTCCCACTCCCTTGACAAGGCAAATCTATAAACAGCTTTCTTTTTTTTTCAATTAACAATTCAACAGAACCACAAGTGCTTACACCCATAGCAGATATTTCGTACAATGTTACATCTAGATCTGTCTGTGTTCCAGCAACAGAATGAACAAGCCAAAGAAAATAATGGAAACCACTGGTTTAACTATTCCGTCAACAAATTGATTTAAGATAATCACTTGAACGTAATCAAACTTTTCTACTGTGTTTGAACTTTCCAGTTTTTATTGTTGAGTTGCCAAATGTTTAAGCTTACTTTAATCTTTAGAGATGAATTTCCTCAAAATAATGGAAAGATTCTTGACTATCTTCACTGCAGTTAGTCTATTGTATATACGTATTTTAAGACTTTTGAATATCTTTTCCGCAGTTAGTTTACCTATCTTAAAACAAAGATGTAGATGTGGATCTGATGCTGGGAGCAACACTGGTCACTAGCCATGGGTATTCGGGACTTTCCACACCCAGCGGGCTACACTCTGTCTTTATTTTTTCTGCCCTGTATGTCAAATCCGTCATCTTTTGTTTCGCTTCTTTTTTTTGTTTCGAAGAATCGGTGATCCCACTTTTCAATGGGCTTATTTTGATTGTGGGCTTGGGACGTCCGCCTGGGACGTCGGCCCAAACAGACCTGCTGACAAAACATTCTAGTTGGCTATGGTTCTCTCTTCGACCAATACAACAAAGTTAGAGACTCCATGGCCGCTATCTTATAAGGTCAAACTTCTTACACACGTGATCGTGCCCTTCTGGTCTGTGTCAGGCGGGGTGATATATGTAATAATGACTTAAGTTCCATCTGGAAACGCACACCGTACCTTGCATCAGACAGATGTAGGACATACCCAGAGCAGCCAATTGATTTGTGAAATGTTTAGCCAGTATTTCTCTATCTTTAGTAACGAAAAACACCCGTAAAATCCTTCGTGTTATGTAAAAATTAATAACTGTAGCGCTATTTGTTATTAGTGAAAGATGTGATCATTGCAACAAGTTGGCTTCAAAGTGTTAGTTTTCTGTTCCCGATGTGCATGTGCTTGATAACTTAAGACGTGTGTTAGTCATCATTCGTGTTCGCAGCAATTTTGATCAGTGATAAGACCATGCCACCACAAAATGCTGGGTTATAGTGTGTGGTTTGTGCTTGATGTCTTTAATATTACATGTGTTACAGACATTCTTGCTTCTTTAAACTTTGTAATTCTTTGTCTGGAAATCGTAATGGGAATTTTGCAGTATGATTTAGTTATAATACTTTGGTGAATCTATTCAGGAGATTTGGTAAAATATACAACAACAAACCTCCGGTCATGTTGATATCTTTCGGCAAAAGTTCTCGGAGAGGACTTGAAATCGATTTTAAATGAAACGAAACAAACAAAAGCGACATACTGCAGTTGAGACAAATATGGTGATAAGATTTGTTGATAGACTAGACGTGCATTTCTTCTTCTTGTGGACGCCCTGGTATCACGTCCATTTCCTCATAAATATATTTTCTTATCTTTCTGGGTTTCTAGTTTTATGAGTTACTGTGTTTATATTTTGTCATCCAGGCCGTAGTATTTTGAGTTTTTGTTTTATGGTTGTAATAATATGGCTACACGGCTGATTTATAACACAGAACCCAACCCATGCCTTTTTATATCTCTCTTCTTGTCTTGACACAGAATGTGGACCCGCATAAACAAAACTCCCTCTTTACACACACACACACACACACACACACATACATACATACATACATACATACATACATACATACATACATACATACATACATTTTTCTTGAATTTTACTCTGGTAAATTTTTAAGATTTTAGCTCTGACTTTAGGGTGTTTCAACCGGATGAATGAGCGGCGAACTATTCTAAACATTTTTCGTTTGATATTTATATGAACAGTCTTTTAAATTTTAGATTATCATTTTCAGTTTGGCCTGTTAGGGAATTTTATGAATAGCCGAATGAAGCATAGCGATGTTTTACCGAGCTTTTAAATTTGTGAAGAATGAAATGGAAGTCAGACTGATTTATTGAACGCTGGGTTCGAAACGTTGTTACAATTTTACACCTGGCTGTCAAAACGATAAATACAATAGAGCGATCTGAGTTTTTGTTTTTGCTTTCCTGAAAAAAAAATTTTCGAGGCCTGACACGTACAAACAAATAATGGTCCTACATCTTGTAGACGTATTGCTTTTGTTGTAGTGACCGCAACCGGGGATTAATGAAGTTGTTCGTTTTGACAGGTTATTTTGCGACAGGAAAGTAACGCCTCCTCCGTCTCCCTCCTTCCACACCCATCATCCCCTCATTTGTAGCTCTAATGAGAAAGATTCACATAACTAAGCGAGGGTACACAGCCTAANTTTATTGATAATGAACTTTACAAACCCCCTACCCTGGCAGAGGCAGCTTTCACGACTTAACATTGTAATTACCCGCGCAGGCCAGACCATTCATAGAGTCTTTCAACTCCTTGATTAGTTGATACTGCCGCTGCCATTGAAGACGCTGAACAATTGTATTCTGTCAGCGGTTTTCTTTGTCTATAGCTAGATCTAGCTACATTACTCAAAAGGGTGGATGAAGGAGGATGCGAACGAAGTCAAATTTGATATCCTTGTATTTGTACTTTCTCGTGACAGTGAAACTCAAATAACTCATCCACCTTTTGAATCAAGCTTTGACGGGTGGGTTACTAGCAAAGTTGGGCAAACCTGAGATCATATGAAAGCAGTTCATGAACTTAAGTTCAGTTCGTGTGAACTTCATATGAGTTCATTGCTATTTTGGACGAACTGATGTGGATCTAAGCTGTAGCTATTTTGGATGCTTGATTTGAACTTCAGTTTTCTACTTAAATTTCAGTGCAGTTCACATCGATCTCGTAAGTAAGAACTCACTGCCGATTTCTAAAACCAAGGGGAATTGATCTGATCCGAGAATTACTCAGTTTTCATAGAACTGAGCTGAACTTCATTGTAGGATTTTTTCCCCTTAGTGACATGAACTTCTTTCATGAACGTGCCCGCCCTGGTTACCAGAAGGGTTAGTTAACCTTATTGTTCTCTGCCTATAGGACCAAAAAAAAAATATCGGATTTGTATAATTAGGAGTGCCATTTGAGGTAAATGCCTTTAAGGTAATAAAGCAGTTTAACCTCGGACTGTGCTTATGACATTCCAGTTTTGAAAAAAAATAAAATCAACAGAAGGACACTTGGGAGTGTCGACCCAGGTGTGGTCCAGTCTCTTTAGAATGTCAGGAAGACAAAGTGCCGAAACAGTAAGTTAGACCTGGGTAGCTTCCTCTGAAGATCTTCTGTAATAGTGGGGGAGGATGTTACATCGATCGTGCACTTTTTGATACCAACATACCGCTTTTACGACAGGTTCCTTATGCCAAGTGATAACGAAAATGAGATGGGCCCACCTTGGCAGAACCCTCCTGTGGCTGGTAGGCGTCCGTAATGATCCTTCTTAGTTTAAGTAAAATACGAGTTTTCAACCTCTTGGCGTTCTGTAAAATCAATACCGGTTAATGTAATGATGATTATTTTTAAACAGAGCCTAACAAGACCTTTCCATTGATATGCAACACTTGATATCTCTGATGGCTAGATGAGACACAATGACGGACTGAAATTTTCAGTTTCCCCACTGTCCAACCGCCTCTCTAACTCGGCAAATGGAATACCGCTTAACATAATGGTACTATTATCCAAACAAGGTAAAACAAGCCCTTTCCATTGACATGCAACACTTTATATCTGCGTCGACCAGGTGCGTCACAAAGGCGTTTATTGAGATTTTCAACTTACGCATTTTCTACTGACTCATTAGTTCAGCAAAATTAAAACCGCTCAGTTCAAAAAACGGGCTAAGCCAGACGCCAATCATTCTGCCATCTTTATAAACATATCTGTTATTGCGTAAACAGGCTGGTCAGTGATATGACGGGATTCTTCCCCAGTGGCACTAAGCTTCCATTGCGTATAACACTGCAGCAGAATGCTTGCACTTACAAGATTCTAAATGTTTGAGCAAACTCATGAGGCAGACCGACATGAAACTAGCCATAGTGATAAGATCTAGTTGTGAGCAGTGGATCACCCATGGCCTAACGCCCTATTGCTTTTTCGAGACAGGTTTACTTCCATTTCTTCTGTTATTATTCACTGAATGTAATGACAGAAAAAAAAAAAAGCAAACCTGTAAGAATCAGAAGTCGTGTCTGAGTTTTGAATGTCGGTCTGCTTCTCCAAAGTTGCACAGTCGTCCGAAATTATATCTGCTCTCCCTGTAAGAGTTTCCTATGATATAACTGTCTTGCCAGTCTGATCCTTTGCCAACGCCCTGCATTGGTTGTTCTAAGATTCAGAAGCACATTACATTACCCTTTTTTCGTAGTCAGTTGTTTCATGGTGTGGAGATATTTTTGTGTCACCACTTAGTATTGCTCTAAAGCTACTATTATTAGGGGTGATAAGAGCGTCATATCGTGACGGCTAGGTATAAATTCAGGACTTGAATGCCTAACGCTATCGGCACCTCTGAACGTTATGCAAATAAATGGTACAGTGGTCTCTTGCTGTGCGTATTTCGTCGCCCTGGAATGAAATTTTATAACTACTACACACAGCTCGGTTTTGAGAAAATCAGGTCTAAAGTTTACGAGTCAGTCATTTTGTTAACTCAATTGTCTTTATTATTGGGTTGGTTGGTTGGTTGATTGGATAGTAGAGTAGGTGGGCTGGTGGATGGTGTGGTGGGTGGATGGTGTGTTGGTTGGTTGGTTGGTTGGTTGGTTGGTTGGTTGGTTGGTTGATTGGTTGGTTCGTTCGTTCGTTCGTTCGTTCGTTCGTTCGTTCGTTCGTTCGTTCGTTTGCTGGGTGGCTGATTTAACTGGCTCCTTACATTAACAATGCACAGTTCCATATCCATTTTAATATAGGCCCTGGTACTTTCTGACCTACATTTTTATATTTAAACCATTCTTATCAGCTTGCGTATGTGCTTGAAGAGTCCAGTGTAGTTGTTCTTGCCGCAGTGATGCTTTTGTACAAAGTTATCGTTGATATGGCTTCTCACAACTTTATACCGCTGTCATACTTGAAAATCTCGCAAGTCTCTTGACCCATCAATATAGTTAGGAGATTTTATGTTTGTTTTGTATCTTAATTTTTAATGCTTATATTTGTTATCACGGTAATTAGGTATTAGACGCTAAATGTTTTTATAGTGTTTTATCATCACAGACATCTCTTTATGCATATTGGTAGTGGTAGTATAAGCACCTACCCAAGAACTTTTTGTTTTCTTTATTTCTTGCAAACCACTGCAGCGTTGATAAAGTGCTACTGTACAGTCCACAGTGGATATGGGGAGAAGATGGTGATGCTGACTGGTTGAGGGCTTCTTTCTGTTCGGTCTGTTTCAAAGTTCATGAGTGCACTTTATGTGCATAATTGCTTATAAGGAATATTATAAGGCCATAGCATTCTCAAAAAAGCACAAAAAAAAGGCTGTGATTGTAATATCAGCTTGATTTTGCTTAGTTGAAATAGTAGTAGAAGTAATACTAGTAGTAGTAGTAGTGGTGGTAGTAGAAGTAGTAGTAGTAGTAGTAGTAGTAGTAGTAGTAGTAGTAGCTATAGTAGTACTAGTAGTAGTAGCTGCACAGCCAAAATATAAAACGCAACAGTAGTAGTAGAAATAGTATTAGAAGTAGTAGCAGAAGTAGTAGTTATAGTAGTAATACTAGTACTAGTAGTAATAGTACTAGTAGTAGTAGTAATAGTAGCAGCAGTAGTAGTAGTAGCAGCAGCAGTAGTAGTAGTTGTAGCAGCAGCAGCAGTAGTGGTTATGTTAGTAATGATAGCAAGTAGTGGTGGTAATAGTAGTAGTAGTAAATGTTGTTGTTATTGTCGTCGTCCTCCTCGTCCTCGTCGTCATCAGCTGCAATATACAGTCATGAAACGTTTAGCCCTTGGAAACACAGGAGTTCTCGGAATGTCCCCACCAAGCCCTCCCCCCCCCTCCNNNNCCCCCCTCCTCACCTTTAAAATCATCCCCATAAGGTGACTCGCGCCGGAGAGACCCTGTCTTAAGTACGGGGGTCTGTCTGCCTATGAGTCAGGCTTTGACTCATAGCCCGAGGAGTTCTTAATGTCTATTTTAGGAACATTACGAAGCCCCATCTTGATTCATTCACAAAGAGGACAGTGGCTAACACTGCAGTCAAGGGGCAGTCGCCCCGGTACTCCAAAAATGTGTCCTCGCCTTTGACCTATGACCCTCTACCCACCTTTTTCATCCCTTTATCTTGCAGCATTACCCTCGCTGCCACTCTCTGGTCTCAGCAGTGCTGTAATCTCTGTTCTGTTCAAGGCTGTGTGACCTCAGTGTTGTAGGCTGTTGTTGTGTTCAAAAGATCGATATTTCACAAGTCGTTCACTTGGGTGCAGTACCCTATCAAACGCCTCCCCTGCAATCGAAATTCGGATTTTTACAGCTTTAGACCTAGACCGCGTTTGTTGTGTCAAAATCTCAGATCTCTAGTTTCAGTAGTTTTCTTGTGCGATAAGAAACTACGAATTTGTTCGTTTCGTTTTGTTTTTGTTTTTCATCATTTTCAAATATTGCGCCGATAAGAACACATAAATATCGCAGTTTGCATGCACGTGTTCTGTTGCTTCACAAAATGTCACTAATGAAAAAGCTAGATGTATAGTGTTCCTTTCTGTGCTGAACTTTTGCACCAGGCTGTGTCAGTGATAAAAGCCGATAAAATTATATTTTTGGCAGCAACGAAATAATAATAATGCGATTTTATAATTCTCCTATCCAGGCTGATGTCCGCTCACACGACTTCACACTATTTTTACCCCAGCAGGCCAGGTCACTCCAGAACTTTCTCAATTCCCTGGAGAGTATACACTATACAGTGTCACTGCCATATACAGGCGCGGATCACTAGCATTCTGACAATAGCTTTCACCGTTTTTAGCCAGGTACCCATTTTACATACGGGTGGACTAAGGAAAATAGTGAATGAAATGCTTTCCCAAGGCACCTTCAACATGACCGTGGTCGGGAATCGAATCCCAACCTTTAGATCTTCAGTCCAACAACGCAACCATTTGGGCACGCTACTCCACATATAAATTCTAACTCAGGAGACCCAACTCTGTCACACAGTACATCTTGTAGAGCTTACTTGCTAAGTGCAGTTTTAAGAAAATGAGATTTTCTTTTTTTGTTTGTGCATGTTTTGTTTCTCTTGTAGAATTTGGAATCACGCGTTAAGGCCTATCGGGGTATTGCATCCAAGCAACTTTTCATTAAAGAAGTTTCTTTTACTTATTCCTCCGTAACGATTTTCCACGAAATGCTGCTGTGCGGACTCCTCACAAACACGTAGAAGATTTATTTCAAATAATGTTAGTCTGCGGTTATAACATTCAGTTGGCGATAAAAATTATTAATAACTTCAACTGAGGTCTTGCGCATTAACGATGGGATCTCTTACTGTCGTAAGAATTGCGTTTTAAAGCACGCGCACTAACGATGGGAACTCCTACAGTCCTACCATCGTAAGAATGACATCGGTGCATCGCTGCTGAATGCGCTTTTAGTGACGTTAAACTTTAGAATTAATATAGTTTTTACAATAGTAAGAGGTTCCATCGTAATGCTAAGTTCTCATTTTACTCGAGATCAGTAGCTTTACGTGCATCGTGCGTTTTGGCCTAAATAGAGGCACTTTATTATGTATTTGCATGAGGGAATTATCTCGACATCTGTGCCATACATGCGTGTTATCGATGTATTCTACATGTGCACGGGTCTAACTAGTTTCTCTTAACCCTGTGAGTCCCAAGAGTAGTCATTTTACTACAGTGACACAGTCGGTTCTTTTAGATGTTTTGAGTAAAATGGTTTAGATCTTTTCAACATAATTTTTATACTGTCTGTATAGACTATTTATTGTTGTGTAGTAATATATGTGCCACTGTACTCTGGTTCTTCAAGGAGTCATGTCTACATATCACTTGTTATGGAAACACCAAGCTAATGTCCCACATATGGCACAGTGGGTCTTTGAGGGTTAAATCTATGTATCACAATTATTTTCTGTTGACCATAGTTTCTATTCAGGTGTGCAGTGATATTTGAAGTGTTTCCGAGACTCTAGACATTATGACGTGATGATGACACGAGGCAGTAAGAAATAATTTTATCTTGTGGACAAGTGCCTCATATTTATTTATACAGGCCAATAAAAGATTGGAGGACAGAAAAAATACAAAGTTGAATACACAACAGATTTTACAAACTGTTGGTGGGAGATTGGATAGAGAACTAGTTTTGTCATCTAAATCATTTTACAAACACGTTTGCCTTATTCTGTGGTAAAGACTTATTTCTTATTGATGTCTATTTTGGTGCTTTCCTAATTTCTCATTCGCTTTTCGCAGTGCTGTCGCTCCGTCTTCCCCTCGCATTCCTCTCTTCGATCTTTTCATACTTTTCATCCATTTACCATCCCGTCCACTGAGCAGCCGTTTTTCTCATATTCTCTCTCTCTTTCTGTCTCTCGTTCTCTCTCTCTCTCTCTCTCTCTCTCTCTCTCTCACACACACACACACACACACACACACACACACACACACACACACACACACACACACACATTCTTCTACTCGCTTTTTGCCCGCATGTCATCTATCCAACGGCATTCCCTCTGCTAGTGGTAGACAGAGAGCTTTTTCTCGTTCTCTATCGCCCGATCTCTCTCTCTCTCTCTCTCTCTTTCTATCTCTCTCTCTCCTTCTCTCTCTCTCTCTCTCTCTCTCTCTCTCTCTCTCTCTCTCTCTCTCTCTCTCATTTGTCCTGGACGGCCTTTATCTATAATTCTGTGTCCATAGATTATGTAGCCATTCAGAGTATCCGTCTCTCCCTCCAGTTCATTCACTCCTTTCCTTCGTACATCTATCGGGAGATCATACACGTACACTGTACACTCCACTCTCCTGCATTCTTACTTTCTCACCCTACCCCCCTTTTCTCTCTCTCTCTCTCTTCCTTATCCTGGCTGACCACTACATATTCACGTGTCCACAGGTTGCCGAGCGACTCAAATTCTCTCTCTCTCTCTCTCTTTTTCTTTCTCTCTCTCTCTCCTCTCTCTCTCTCTCTCTCTCTCTCTCTCTCTCTCTCTCTCTACTTCTGATCCTCTTTCTTCGCGTATCTCACTGTCATAATATTAACTCTGCTGTTTCGCTCTGTCTCTCATGCGTCGGCGAACTCTCTCTTTCTCTCTCTCTCCCTCTCTCTCTTTTTCTCTTTCTCTGTGTCTCTCCCCTTCTTATTCTGGATGGCCTTTATCTAGTCTTGTGTACACAAACTGCCCAGCCACTTAGATTTTCTCCCCTTGTTTCTCTTTCTCTCTCATTTGTTCTTTTCTTTCCCCCTTATACTTGTATTACATATATAAATATAATTCCATCCTCCCCCCCNTCTGAATTTCACTCTCTCTCTGTCTGTCTCTGTCTGTCTATCTCTCTCTCTATCTGTCTCTCTCTCTGTCTCTCTCTCTCTCTCTCTCTCTCTCTCTCTCTCTCTCTCTCTCTTTCTCTCTTTTCTTGACCCTGTGGCCCAGGCGTTATCTTTTCACGTGTCCAGTCGTATGTCACTACCCATTTCCCTGTGTTCTTATCATAACGCGCTGACCAGTCCAGCCGCACCCAGTCCACAAAAGTCACCCGATACCGATATACACATGCATGTGATACCTGACCTCTATAGGTATTTCATCTGTCTCGACGTACCCGTATGTTTGGGCAAAATAATTCGGTCTGAGACTAGTATTCTGTTAGCTTGAGGTATGAAGATGCCAATGTCGTTGTTTTTTATCTCCACCGTTGGCTATTTTATAAGGTTTACATTCCACTCTCTCTCTTGGGCTGTTCTCAGAGCTAAATTCATTCTTGTTCCTGATATTGGTAGCTGATGAGCAATATTTTAAACAAGTTCTGTGCAATGTAGTTAGCTTTTAAATGATTTTTTTTCTTGGGCAATTCTTAAAGCTTAGTTATATCGGTGCAAGATTTAGACCTAGGTGTCATATTAATATAAGATTATATTATTTTTTTAAAACTTCTTTTCTTTCCATTCAATTCACAAACACAATGCATTGGCTTAAAGAGGTAGACAATCTCGATTTGTGACATCACCCATCTCTGGACATTAAAACTTCAGCACATCTCTTCGCATATAATAATATAGTTGGTATACGTTTACATAATCATGGCGGTCTGCAGACAATATTCTTCAGATGTTGACGGAGTTAGTGCTAGCATACTGTATGTGGCGTGCGGAAATAATCATTGCTAAGCTGTGTATACATTTGAAAGCTAAACACAGCCAACATGAATGGGGTAGAGAAAGACGTAGGATGATGTTGTGAAAGTATATAATTTATTATTAATAGTAATATGGATTCTGAAAGCTAAGAGGTGAAGAGTTGCACATGTCGTGATTGGATGGAAAGTCACTTATTGTTGGATCCTTGTACGAGTCGGGAATTTGAAAGGAGTAAAACATTCGTGTTCTGACATTCTAGAATATTTGTCTGTTCTTTTACAATCTAAATAGATCTTTCCACATATCTTTACTTATTGCGGAAACAGATCTACAACTTCATTTTATGTTATATTCTTCGTTATCTACTCTGTGGAGCATTGAAGTTATTTCTTTGTTATACATATACATGCAATATGATACATTATTCTAAAGCCACATGAAAATATACTCGCTTAAGTATCATTGTTGATGACAGGAATTACCGATATTGCTCAGCATTTCCGTGGAATGCCCCCCCTGGCTACAACACCTTAAGTCACCAGCATGGAAATCGTTATCACTCGTCTAGGTCAGTATCTGTAACAGCCGTGTGGACTTGGCAGTTTTTCTGTACTTTTGTAATAACTGGGNTGTTCCTGATATTGGTAGCTGCTGAGCAATATTTTAAACAAGTTCTGCGCAATGTTGTTAGCTTTTAATTGATGTTTTGTTGTTGTTTTTTTTCTGGCAATTCTTAAAGCTTAGTTATATCGGTGCAAGATTTAGACCTAGGTGTCATATTAATATCAGGTTATATTATTTTTTTAAAACTTCTTTTCTTTCCATTCAATTCACAAACACAATGCATTGGCTTAAAGAGGTAGACAATCTCGATTTGTGATAGCACCCATCTCTGGACATTAAAACTTCAGCATATCTCTTCGCGTATATAGTTGGTATAGGTTTACATAATCATGGCGGTCTGCAGACAATATTCTTAGATGTTGATGGAGTTAGTGCTAGCATACTGTATGTGGTGTAGGGAAACAATCATTGCTAAGCTGTGTATACATTTGAAAGCTAAACACAGCCAACATGAATGGGTTAGAGAAAGACGAACGATGATGTTGTGAAAGTATATATTTTATTATTAATAGTAATATGGATTCTCAAAGCAAAGAGGTGAAGAGTTGCACATGTCATGATTGGATGGAAAGTCAGTTATTGTTGGATTCTTGTCCGAATCGGGAATTTGAAAGGAGTAGAACATCCGTGTTCTGACATTCTAGAGCATTTGTCTGTTCCTTTACAAATTAAATAGATCTTTCCACATATCTTTACCTATTGCGAAAACAGATCTACAACTTCATTTTATGTTATACTCTTCGTTATCTATCCCATGGAGCACTGAAGTTATTTCTTTGTTATACATATACATGCAATATGATATATTATTCTAAAGCCACATGAAAATATACTCGGCTTAAGTGTCATTGTTGATGACAGGAATTACCGATATTGCTCAGCATTTCCGTGGAATGCCCCACTGGCTATAACACCTTAAGTCACCAGCATGGAAATCGTTATCATTCTTCTAGGTCAGTATCTGTAACAGCCGTGTGGACTTAGCAGTTTTTTTGTACTTTTGTAATAACTGGGACAGGCAAGAGGAATTATCTTATCCACTTGTATTGCGCTGAATTGATTGTAGTGCAGCTCATTGTCATGTTTGGAATTCATTACGAACTCTTGTGCTTTATTTAATTTGAAACAGAGTGGTTTTGATATTTGCAAAAAAAAAAAAGAAAATTAGAATGAATAGAGAAGGATTTGTTACACCGTGTTTTGATATCAGTTTATCAGTTTATGGGTATATAAGCCTTTACCTCTCACATTTGGAGTAATATTTTGATTTTTTTTTTTTTTAAATTTTGTCAGTCGTGGTACATATTATTTTAACTGTATTTTGTGGTTAGCAGAATAGTAAATTGGAAACTCTCTTACTCGGAGAGCGAGGCAACAGAAAATCTTCAGAGGCAGAAACCCCCGTGTTTCGGCCTTTTATTTTCTGATACACTAAATAGTATTTTTATAGTCTGATCTCTGGTTTTGTGGCTCTCTTGTTTAGGTTTAGTTCTGTTCGTAATACACAACCACTTTTGAGATCAAACTTTTGAAGTTGTGATATCAGATGTGTTGTCTTATCCAGGGTGCTGTTTTATATGGAACATGGCAGTTGGGACTCTTGAATGAAACTCTGTTAAGCAAAGAAGTGTGTGAAGCAGTGTTTGTGTTAACTAGAATTTCTTTGCATACATACTCGTATTTACAACTTCCCACACGCAATAGAACGGGTATACCTTCTTCTGAGAATAATTATTGGAGAAGAAATAAAGCATCTTTCCATTTGGCACTAGCCTGTCTTTATCTCACTCACTGTCTAGAATATAATGTGAATGAAAACTAATCCTCAATAAAGGTATGAAGATGCCAATGTTTTTTTTTCACTGTTGGCTATATTAGGTTTTACACCTCTCATTAACTTATCCTGGGATGCCGTGTCAAAATACTTTGCAAACATGTTGTTTATCTCTTCCTCCAAATTTTGACACAAAGAAAAATGCACCTGAACCAGTTAGCTTTTGAGAACTTAGGCAATGAAGTAGACAACCTAATATTTTAGGCCTTTTCACTCAGTAAACAGGATAACCTTACCCACCTAGCAACAACCACAAATTTCATAATTTAGTGACTAAACCTCACCTATTCAGAGTCTACACATGTATTTGCACCTATCTAAGCCTTTGAACTTAAAATCCAAACCCTTCCCCCCTTCCCATGGCCAGTTTTCTGATTTTATAGGAACTATTTAAAATTGCATATTTTTATACCAGGTGCTATTGGCATCGTCATACCGGAAACCTGACGAGTCTGAATGCAATGTGGATTATGTTTGCGATTCATCCATGAGCTCACAGTTAAAGAGCAGCGTGAGTGAGCGATTCCAGCATGCAATGTCTAGTGTAGTGAGTAGTGACTGTGCTCACATTTGTCTTGCAGACCGCTATAATACTTTGCACATTATTTTTCCAGTAAAGCTATAGGGGACCGGCTTACCACATCTCTCGGTTCTTCTGGCGTGAACTATAGTTTGTTGTGAATCAAGAATATGAACACAAAACAATTGTAACAAGTGAAGTCTATCATCAAGATTTATGAGGATTTCAAAACCCCTAGATTACATGTACAGTGTCTGTAGACTTTATTTTGTTGCATGCGCGTTAAGGTTTTTATAATGTATGCCTATCTTAAACACTCATGTACGCGTATAGCGTCATTGTGCTTCGCAATTGGTGTAAGTCATTTTCTTACACTTTTGATGGTAAAGCGAAAAAAAGAGTCAAACTGTAATTGGATACCTGAGAGGCAGACTGGTCTAACCCACAATTCTGGAAAATTTTGAAGCGCACAAACTTTAAATGCGATTTTATCGAAAGTGAATCTGTGTGGGTTAGATTGGTCTGCTTCTCAGGTGTCCAATTATCATTGCGTCCGCAATGTTGGCGGAAAAATATTGGTGCATTTTTTTAATATGTATATGTGAGCAGTCGGGAACTATGTTAGGGTCGCGGATGAGTACTAGTTTACACGTGAAAGTTAGGGAACATATTCAGGCAGAAGGTATGCAAGAATTAAATTGCTGTGAAGTTGGCGTTCCCGTGGTGTAGTGGTAGCACGTTCAGACTTGCAAACTGAGAGACCCTAGGTTCAATTCCCGGTAGCGACATGAAATTTTTTAGTGTAGGTTTTTTTTCGGCCCTTCTTCTCAAAATCAATCCTTTACAGTAACTGGCTAAATTCCCAGGTGATACACATCCCTAGATAATGTGTAACAGCTTCAAGAAAAAATTATCAGACTGGGATATGCCTTGCCACCTGGTTACATAATTATTAAATATACACACACATATAATATATATAATATTGTCTTTATTGGCCTTGATCTAAAAAAACAGCATAGTACCCTTGTTTAAAAATGGCGTAAGTCTCTCTTTGATCATTTTCGAAGAATAATGCCGTGAGTTTGATGTGTATCACAGTATTCTTCTTGCCCGATTATTACCGATGACTGGAGCAGTAAAGAAACAAACGAAAAGTTATACACTGGTCAAATTCAGTCGTGCGGAATTGAATATTAAATACTTATAACCCAGTAGCAAGACACGGAAGAATAGTAATTCAGAGGCAAGTTGTCAGCGACAGAACTGGAATTGAACCATGCCGAAATCTTACTCACTGGAGGTGGCATCTCCCTCCAAGGAGGTGAACGGTGATGGTGCGGGCATCAGCATCAAGAAAAGGCCCAATGCCGCCTCTGACAGCGTGGATTCTAACGGACTAACATTGGAGATAGCGGACAAAGGGAGTACTGCAGGATCAGACAGATCGGACAAGAACAAGTAGGTCAAAGTCACATAATGTGAATAATGGTGGGCGATTACTATGATTTAGATATCTCAGAATCGATATTTTGACCTCTCTTTTGATCCCAGTGTAAAATTATTTTAATGTAGACTCTATTAGTGTTAAAAATGCAAAGAGCCGCGTGCTCTGCTTTCTCCATTCTTCCCACATGCTTCTCATCGTTATTATTATATACCCCTCTGATATGTGTTATGTGGAAGCTCTTCTGAATTTTACATCATCTGCTTCATTGTTTTGTGTTATGTGGACGGTTTTGATTGTTACATCATGTACCCTCTGTTCATTATAACCTGGACACGCCTCTTATGGTTAATCACGTACCCCTCTGGTCTGTGTTGTGTGGCCTTACCCCTGGGAGTTGTGTTATGTGTCTCTCTGTCCTCTGTTATCTGGACACGCCTATGATTATTATCTCATGAGCCCCTGTGTTGTGTTATCTGAATGTCTTCATCATTTTTTTTAAGAGCTTGCGCGTTAACGATGAGATTTCTTAGCATCATAAGAATGGCATTAGTGCAGTGGTACTGAATGCACCCTTATGTGCGATCAGCATGCAGAGTTAATCTCATTCTTACGGTGATAATTAGAGATCTCGTCGTTAATGCGCAAGTTCTCAACTGAAAAAGAAAATAGTAAGGTCAGCTTAATTTATGTGGAGAAGAAACGTAATTTGCGTAATTTTCCTATATAACTGTAGATTATGTATATTTTTGTTTGTTTAGGTACGAGAAGATTTAATTTTAGAGAAAAGTCAGAAATTGATTTTCTCGAGGGGTAAGGGGGTGGTCTTATTTTCACGAGCCGTACATAGTGATTTTCTAATACGCCTAATACGGACGAATGATTACATGTATAACTGCAGTATCTCTCTCCCTCCCCCTCTCCTTCTCTCGGTTACCCCATTTCTGTTGTCCCCTCTCATTCTTTCTTTCTCTCTCTCTTAACCTTTACATTTCTTGCTGTCTCTTTCTGTCTCTCTGGCTTACGAGTGTCAGAAGAATGGGATGGATTAGGGAAGGAGGAACACCAGGAGCATGGGTTGGTTGAGGCTGGGAGGGAGCAAGAGGGACGGATTGGGAGAGAGGGAGGGAGAGAAAAGGGAGGGGGAAGGAGGAGGGGAGAAAGGAAGAGGGGAGAGAAAGAGGGGAGAAAAGGAGGGAGGGGGGAGGGAGAAAGAGAAAATGGAGAACAGGAAAAAGCAAGTGAGAGAGGAAGAGGAGAAAAGGGGGGAGGAGAGAGGTGAAAAAAAAAAGAGAAAGAGAGAATGAGAGAGAGAAAGGAAAAAAAGGCAGGAAAGAATAAGAAGAGGCAGAGGCCGAAAGAAAGAAAGAAAAAGAAAGACAGAAAGAAAGAAAGAAAGAAAGAAAGAAAGAAAGAAAGAAAGAAAGAAAGAAAGAAAGAAAGAAAGAAAGAAAGAAAGAAAGTGAGAAGAAAAGAGGGATGGGAGAGAAAAGGAGTCAGAGGGTGAGAGAGAGAGAGAAAGAGGAGAAAAAGAAGGTGTGAGAGAGAGAGTGAAAGAAGGAGAGAAGAAAAGATGTCCTTTCCGATCCGTGACCCTGACATCATTAAACGATGTCAACAGTGAATGTAAGCCAATCCCCTGCGCTGTGACCTGATGACTGTCACTCCATGAGAAACCGGCCAGGGATGTTGCACCACTCTGTGACACAGTTGGCAAGGGAAATAATCGTTGCATCAAGCTGTTTTTAGCA
>JAWQUT010000081.1:592881-606428 GCA_033807755.1 Ellobium chinense | reverse complement strand
GAGAGAGAGAGAGAGAAAGAGAGAAGGTGTGAGTGTTCAGGGAGGACGAAAGAAAGAGAGAGAGTATGTGCGTGTGTGTGTGTGTATGTGTGTGTGTGTGTGTGTGTGTGTGTGTGTGTGTGTGTGTGTGTGTGTGTGAAAGAAAGAAAGAAAGAAAGAAAGAAAAATTGTCAACAAAAATTCAGACCTAGTTGGTACATCTTCTTATAAGACCGAAGGTGCAATAATTCATGCGTGTTCGTCTCTGCTAATGAAAAAATATATATATTAAATGTCTTTTTCAATATTGATGGCATTCCCCCTCCCTACCCCCCTCATCCCACCACCCCTGTCATCGTCCTTCTCCAGCACCGAATGTTATTTCTCCGCCCATGAGCAAGTACAGCTAACCTCTTAAAACTGTAACTTTGTCGATCGTGTTCATGACTGTAAAGTAGGTCCGCCATATTGCCACTAGCTGTGTCCGTACCACAAGCAACATCATAGGTGCATTGCATCATGGGAAAAAATGGATCAATGAGTCACGAGACAGCGACACCGCGTTCATGAAGCACTGGTTACTGGTTACCACAAACACTAGATAAGACATAAAATTATGACATTATTCATCATACTAAACTCATCCCTGGTATTCCTTGTCTAGGTCAATAAAGGTTGTACGTTTTTTTGCACACTGCACTGCGTTGTACTTTTGTTGATCCCGGAACTCCGGTGAATTTCGGGGGCAAAATGTCAGGTTACTCCCGTCCAGAGCTTGGTGCAGGTCAGGGTTAGGGTTAGGGTTAAGGAAGAAAAATGAACTTCGGGACAATCCCTAAACATTATCGTTGAATAGGGAACTATTTTATGTGTGTTTCCTCTTTTCTGATCCCACCCTATGCCTGAAACAAGCTGTAGGCGGGAGTGTCCCAGGAATGCGCATGAAGGAAATCAGAGAGAATAAGAACACGAACTTTACTAAACTCAGGTTTTACAAAGAAACATATTATTATGATCAATAGCATCAGTAAGAACACGGTGCCAAGGTCCGGCAGTTTCAGTATGCCTCAAGTTAAGATTAGGTTTATTTATGAACGATTTAATGGCAATATCATGGGCCTCTCTCCTAAGAGCCCGTACTGACGGTCAGGGACAGCGTGAAGTCCGGCAAATTTCGTGTGAATAAAGTCGAGAAACTGGTACACCCTCCAACTTTACGCACGTCAGTTAATGGAAGGAAAAGCTTGCCGTGTGCATAATGCAATCCTCTCCTATTTTTCAATTGTTTGGAAGTCTTCGAATAAGGCAGCTACTTTAGGCCAACATACAGCCAATTAACCAACCAACCAACCATACTAGCACGAATTTAGAAACTAAAAAAGTCAATCTGAAAAAAAGTTTTTTTGCATTTTCTTCCCAAGAAAAAAATTCAGCCGAAGAAGAAGTCAAATTTAAAGTAAAACACAGATAACTTTGATGATTGTTGAATTCCCTGGCAACCAGCAGTTTACAGAATGGCTCAATATCCAGAGGCCGTATGCATAATCCTTACGTTAGTCAACGCACTGCGGTGACCACTGAAACTCTCAAAACACCTCTAGTAATAAATGTTCACTGCAGTTAGCGCAATACGTTGATTAACGAAAAGATTATGCATACGGCCACAGATCTGAAGGACTGCAGAGCAATATGGATAAAACAACGGCCTGTATTTTTCATATCTTTATCAAACACCGTAATATTAATCATAACAAGACCATTTCACGTCACAGGTGCTCTTTGCTGCCACCATTTGTCCAGGGGCGGATTTGAGGTTGCAGGAGCCAAATTTTGAAAGCTTCTTTGAGCCATTTAATAAAAATTTCTTCTCAAACCAAGGATCGTTCCGAGATGGCCAAGACTAGTCTGCAGGTCTGGTGCCACCACTGTGCTCAAATTATATACTGTTTACGGTAGGGCCTTTGGTTAAATCTTTCACAATTTTAAATTACATGAAAAAGGGTTAAAATTTGGCTTTCTTTTGCAGATCACAGGTCCGCACAAATGAAATCCGCTGAAGCCATTGGGAAACACTGCCTGCAACAATTATTTTTTTACAAATTCAAAACTGAATTTCACCACTTTTGCGGTGTGGTTTCATGTTATATGATTATTTCCAAAGGACAGATCGACTCGGATAGTCCATTTTTTTTTACCAATTAGGTTCCTGCAGCCTTAAGGTCTGCGAGGTTCTCCGCAAGAGAGAGGTGCGGGGTCCCCTTTCACGCCGTAAGACGGCCGTGTTTGGGGCAAACTCTGCCACAACAGCAGGTTCAACAAAGATAATGAACATTNTTCTTTTGCAGATCACAGGTCCGCACAAATGAAATCCGCTGAAGCCATTGGGAAACACTGCCTGCAACAATTATTTTTTTACAAATTCAAAACTGAATTTCACCACTTTTGCGGTGTGGTTTCATGTTATATGATTATTTCCAAAGGACAGATTTTATACTCTGCTACCATCGACTCGGATAGTCCAATTTTTTTGACCAATTAGGCTCCTGCAACCTTAAGGTCTGCGAGGTTCTCCGCAAGAGAGAGGTGCGGGGTCCCCTTTCACGCCGTGAGACGGCCGTGTTTGGGGCAAACTCTGCCACAAAAGCAGGTTCAACAAAGATAATGAACATTCATTCTTCCCTTTACTCTTCTCCTATTTTTCTCCTCCCTCAGTCTGTCTGTCTGTCTGTCTGTCTGTCTGTCTGTTTTTCTGTCTTTTCACCCATCCGCCCGTTTGCCTGCCTGCCTGCCTGCCTGCCTGCCTGCCTGCCTGCCTGCCTGCCTGCCTGCCTGTGTTCAACATGCCCTTTATCGCTTGTTAATGAGCTCAGAACTTAGATCATACCACTGAGCCCTTTGAATGGGAAACATCCAAGCTGAAAAGAATCCGCGAAGCGAACTGTGAAGTATAAATAGATGTATTCAATATCCCAAACACTCGACGAATGTTTGCTCTATGTGCTCTCAGTGCACATTTCATCCTCAGATGCCAGCGACTACTGTATGCATGAGCGGTTACGATAGTGAATTACAAAGTATCGATCCCGCCAGATAATCTGCTGATTATGTGTCTAAACACACGGCAGACATTCATCTGAATTTTTTTTTATGTGAAAAATATTAACATGCAGACCTTTACCCAGGTATGAATAGCTCGATCCATTTATAGAGTGAAGAAATTGAATCGGTGTCTGTACTTCTACTCTGAAAAGGTTAAATTTTGTCGTGATATTCTGCTTTCTCTGTGTGCATCTCTCTTTCTTTCTCTCTCTCTCTCTCTCTCTCTCTCTCTCCATATATATACATATATACAATGTGTGTGTGTATGTGTGTGTGTGTGCGTGTGTGTGTGTGTGTGTGTGTGTGTGTGTTTGTATGCGCGTGTGCAGATGTGAGTGTATGTGAATCTATAGGTGATTATATGATTATAATTTAGTCCCTGCTCTGCACTTGTTCAAAATCCCAATTTGATGAACAAAGATATCTTGTCTTAGCTTATCGTATCTTATCTTAGCTTAGTGTATCTTATCTTATCTTACATCAGGCAGTGGTTTTAAACTCCCTTTCTCCCAAGCCCCGTTCTCATATGAAAAAAAACAACAACGAAGCTCCTCGTCAGTTTTAGATAAAAACTACCCCGAAAACAAGAGGCCATGGCAAAGACAACAAGAGGTAGGTCGGCATGACGATTTTAGCATCAAATTAGCGTTTTTTATATGTTTAAAATACCCATTCTCATATCCACCCGCCTAAGTATGGTCGGGTTCACACGATACCAGATGTGGACATTTCTAAGCCCAAGGTGTTAGTTATATTTACCGACCTTGAACATAGGCTATAATTTATATTGCCATTCAACTCCTCCCTCCTACCCCCTTCCCCCCACACCTTCCCAATCTCACCAGGCCCCGCCTTCAATCCTTGCAAGCCCCACCTCTCCTTCAGTTACGTCACAGGGTCGAAAAGACAGTAAAGTGCACACGCGGCGCGATGATTCTATGTATACTTTAGATCGAGTTTTCGCGTCCTTGTTCATTGAGAAGGGTGGCAAAAAAAAAAAAAAGACAACAACGAGTAGATCTATTTAAAAAGGGAGGCTCCGCTAACCCGATGGCACAGTCTACTTTCCCGATAAGGAGTAACGATGTCTATAAATGTACCTACTGGAACGATGTCTTAACCCTGTTTCTTATTTTGACGGAAGATTTGTGGTGTTAACAGTGTGATATGCGGATAGCTTACTGTTCTGGTTTAAGTAAATGACACAAAGACTATTAGAAAGACCCAGTGCATAGCTCTGCCCTATGGTTTCACATTGATAGTGTTATGAAACTTCTCATACGAAAGAAAGTATGCTGGTTTAGTAAACGTTAATGTTACGTAGCCTATATTTCAGTGTGAAAATTGATAGGGATAATTTTTTTTTTTTTTAAATTCGCCTTTGTTCAATAGAAAAACTGACGTCTCAATATGGATATGTATACATGAGGTTTCACCAATCGGGAGCGATCTGGATATTTATTGTTTTTCTTTTATCCTGGAGAGGAAGCAGCTGAAAATAAAAAGCACAGGAAGTAGTAATATTCACCCACAGTCTCACACTATATGTTAGATTCATATCGAACTGTGCCGTAAAAATGTTCAGCGATAATTTGTTTCAACCTTATTAGGACACAGGAATGACCTCAGATTAAAAAAAAAAACTGTTTTTATCCTCTTCGTCTATAATTTAGAATCGATGTCTCTGTTCTCGGTAGAAAATTGTTGAAGATAAAGTCAATAATTCTGTACTTCGTGCATTGTTTTCAGTGTAGGATTTATACACAGATGTAGGTCGGTAGCGTAATGTTCAATATATATAACTCTCGTGATGCGATAATAAAATGTTTACTACCGTCCGCTCGCTTCGTTTGAGTGCGCCAATAGGATATATAATTATACGCATATCCTTGCCGAGCGCTGATCGCAGCGGTAGAATTTTGCATCCTGGTGTCATCTGACCGCCAGGCAGACAACACGTGCAAAGGTCATTATTCGTAACAGTGGCCACGCAGGCAGCTGGAGACTGGACCCGAACAACTTCGCGCTATGAGCGTTAAAATGCGGTTTACATATGTATTTGTAAATGATATAAATCCATAATCTGTGAATCGTACTATGAAAATATCAGAAGACAGCTACTGTCTTGACCTGCGACTTTGCAGTCAGACTTGATGACTTCATAATATTCGCAAAGTATATAATCCAGCATCACAGCCAGCAACGAACACAGTAGCAGAAACATATAGAAATACGAATTTGAAAAGTCATAAAACTGGACAGTCCCCGGATTGTATAGATGTGGGAATTTACCGACCTTGAATGTAGGCTACCATTGTATACTACAAACATTAGAGGGGCATTGCATGCCGCATGTGAACTATTACCACATAAAACTGGAACCACAGTGATAAACCTCTAAGATCCATTGTTCCATATTTGACATTCGGCAGAATGTATTTGATTACCATATATGGAAGTCCTCAAAGAATTAGCATACTGTTATATATATATATATATTTATATAACATCTGTGACCACATACTGATAATTGTATTTAAAAAGTTACGTTTTATCTCTAATAGTGTGTTCAGCAAAGATGTGCAGTTTTCTTCTGAATACGTAGAAAAAAAGTACGTTTCTTACGATACGTTTACCCTTGGATCTCAGAGGGTTAAAAAAAAAAAGGTAATTACATAGATCTAGAGGTTGTCCACATAGTCCCCACAAAATGACCAGTGGCCGAGCATAATCCTTACGTTAGTTAACGCACTGAGATACCCACAGGAAAGTCCCAAAACATTAGAGTAGTGTTCACTGCAATAAACGCAGTACGTTAACCAAAATATGGATTATGCATACGGCCACAGACCCCTTCTGGCCTACATGTATAGGGTGGATTTGGTCAGCTGTTATCGCGGTGACTGCATCATCTGTGTTGACACATAACGCCGTATTCCACAATTCAAGTCAAACGCAGTTTTTCAAATGATTTTACCCAGAATTTTCCCCGCTTTCTGATGACAGCGTCCGAATTCGCTCGCAAGTTAAACAATTTAAGTACTTAATAATTTTATGGGGACTTTTAAGTCACATCATGCAATAAAAAGGCTGCACACGAGCTTGTTTTTATACATCACCGGGACAATAATCTAACGTCTTCCAACAATAGAGCTTATGTTGGTTTTTCTGCTAAAATCGCTGTTATGCACATTCGTGATCTTCAAGTCAATACTCATCTCCCAACAAAATATTTCTGCTAAACTGCGAATGCCCTTGATGAGTTAACAGAAAGTAGACACAAGCCAAGAGCTATATTCATACAGAACCACTCAGTTTTCTCAAAAACAGTTTTGGCAAAGATATCATCATATCAGTGACCTAATCCATTTTGATACTTATTTGATATAGGGGGCCTATGGGTAACTTACGTGTAATTGATTGTTTGAGAGGTTGACCGGACAGTTTTTCATGGAGTGGACTTTTAAAGGGAGATATGATCCCTATATTTTATTGATAATAAAGTTCATCAAAAGCTGTATTCTTCAAATGCAGTGGATTAAGAGTAAAAAAAAGGGGAAAAAATCGTAATGAAAAAGGCAGTTAGTATTAAAACTTACTGTATCCAGGTGAAATTTGAATGTTCTTTTGCCAGTGACAACTCAAAAAGTGTTGGCTTATTTTGTTTCAAACTTCGAACACTACTTTGCTGTGTCGTGAATGCGAGAAAATGAGCTTTCAGTGAACTATTGTATTTACTTGTCCGGCAAAAGTTTTGTGAAGAAAACTAGGGATAGGATTTACGTTGTAAATGACATTTTCAGATGTAGTCTAGTAATTTTCGTAGTTTTTGCATAGAGCACAATCATTTAGCACATAACACATTCATTAGCTTAAAACACACTCATTAGTACAGAACACATTCATCAGCATAAATATGGCTGCCTCAGTGCCAAATTTCAAGTTGATTGGACCATAAGTTTGTGAGCTTTCGCTAGCAAAAGATTTATAGTAATCAGAGAATCATAGTTTGGGTCAGCTCACATTAAATCGTACAATCATTAACATAAATTTGGACTAAACAATCTCCAGGGGTGAAATACGACAGAGGCAGAGAACTTTGTCTTATCTTACTGATCCTCTTAAATGACCAAGCGCTTTCTTAGCAAAGGCTAGCTAGCAAATTTCTCATCTTGTCAAACTTTCATACAATAGATTATGGCAGCTATCAGTAAAGTTTTTGTTGTTTTTTTTTTCTAGTTTATTTTTTTTTAAACTCAACTTTATTTGTCTGTTAAGTATAACATACAAATACAACATATTATTATTTTTCATGCCATTTCATACAACCATAACAAATCATATAATGATGATCAGTGTTATGTGAACGGACAAAGTGATGATGTTGCACTGGTAAGATGATGATGCTGAGGACAACAGTGATACACGTAGCAATCAGTAAAGTTAACATCTTAGCTACGCTAGCCTATGGCATCGTGATGCACATCTCGTTGTATCATAACAACGTGACACAGGTACCGTGCGTCGATAATTTCGTACTAGCTACAGGAGAAGCGGTTTAGCTCAGAGGTGAAATAGTGTCATAGCCAGTAGTTGCCATGGTTGCTAGCATAGAAAAACATCAGAATTGTCGGTTATTGTGCGAGAAACATTTGTGTTCAGCCCATGTGAGGATGCAGTCGATAAAGTGACAGAGCAGATTTGCCGGCTTATTACGAAAAGGCACACAAATTGCGCTATGATTTATAGTGTATATGTGCCTTTTCTTGTCATAAGATGGCTGTTAGACTGATGCAGTGTGGCAACACCTACAACTATTTCATGTTAATACCTAATGCTAAAGAGAAAGAAAGAAGTGCTTGTTAGTAAAGGCATATCCTTAGGAGTTTCGTTAACATTGTACAAAGTTTGATTTCGTGGAAAATGCCAAAGAGTAGTTAAGTTGTACAGTCGAATCTCGATATAAAATATGCTTTGATGTATGGAAAGAGTATACTTAATGTTCAGGTATGCTTAATATCGATGTGCGTCTGAATAACGACATGATAGGATAATAATGAAAACATGCTTGTGAAATTCACACTTCGTAACAAGATATAACCATTAAATGAGTACATAATATCGAGGTTAATACTTCAAGCTTCTTTTGTGGAAACTTCATTCATAGATTCATTCATTCATTCATTCGTGTGAGGTAGTAGACCTAAGTGAATTACCAACAGGCGCACGAGGCCTGTGAAATTACATTCTGTGCCTTTGGCTTTTCTACGTGAGTAAATTGACACATACTTTCTAGGTATGAAGATGTCAGTGTTTTGGGGTTGTTTTTTTTTTCACTGTTGGCTATATTAGGTTTTACACCTCTCAGTAACTTATCCAAGGGATCAAATACTTTCCAAACATGCTGTTACGCTCTTCCACCAAATTTTGACCAAGGAAAACTCCCCTTAAAAACACTTTGGCAGTAAGGCATGCTACCTAATATTTTAGGCCTTTTCACTCAGTAAACAGGGTAACCTTACCCACCTAGCAACAACCACAAAGTTTATACTTGAGTGGCTAAACCTTACCTATTCTGAGTCATGTATTTGCACCTTTGAAATTCAAATCCAACCCTTTTCTCTCCTCCCAATGGCCAGTTTGCTGATTTTAATAGGACTATTTAAAATTGCATATTCTTATGCCAGGTGCTATTGGCATCTTCATACCTCTAGTGCTACTTTTTACGAACAGTAAAGTTACAGAGCTAAACCAAAGGCGCAAAGATAAGAGAAGACCAGCCACGGTAGATAGCTGATTACACACCTGAAAATGAGACCAAATTTTTCAGGGTGTTTTACCAGAAGAATATAAAATATGTCACTGAAAATCCTCTAGCTGTCTTAGCTCTAGGGTATAAAACAACCGTAAATGTTGAATGGGACTGTGCAAAGAATCGGGGCTGCATTAAATCATGGTTGTACATATACGAAGTTCGGGGGGCGCTGTATTTGATAGTACATTTTACTACTGGAAAGTAGACCAGGAACGTCAAGTACTTGACTGTTAAAAGGACACGACCTTGTCGAGGTAGAACAGAAATGCAGTACACAGGAGGAACCATTAGTAAGCTAGAAATGAGACTTTTGTATTTCGTCGTCGATTCTAGACCCTGCGCCTGTATGTCTACTTGTCTACTATCCGGGGTCAAAGAGTATATAAATCTACAGTTCTCCACCATCCTTTTAATATTTTTCACACCGGCCTGCACTCGAAGATAAAGGTTCCACAAAGTCACTGATAGTTCTAGTATGATGAGAAAGTGTGTCCATTTTACATTATTTTAGTCTAAGGTGGCACGTTTCAAACTGCTGTCTGTACGCGCCGGGCAGTGAGTGTCGAAAAAAGCCGGGAAGTTTTCTCTTCAGTTGGAAAACCAGACCCAGGGTTCATAGATTTTACCATTCTAGTCCTATCACCTGAATTACGCTTGGGCGAATTTTAGGGGATGAATACATGAGCAAGGGGAGAAATGTCTTCGTACCGAAAGAACGAAGTGAGAGTGTTAGTTGATGGGTCGTCTTGGTCGGTACAGGCCCAAATGGCGCAGGAGAGGCGATCAGTTGTTGGAGGTGCACCCATTAATGGATATCGAGAATCGTTGGGTGGAAATCTGCTTTCAATACCTGCATTCCTCAAACGCTGCCCAACACCGGTTATATAAATAACGGTTTCACTAGTTCAACAACGTTACGCATAATTATAACGAAACCGTCCACGAATATTTCGTAAGTCTGAATCAGGTTTGTCAGAGATACAGTGGTAGGTAAAGCGCGTTTCACCAACTATTTGAAATAAGAAAATGACAAAAATTCAATGTGTAACATGTATTTTTCATCTGTCATTAGTTAATAGGTCATAAATCTTCACGTTGTGATGTGTCAGACATGTTATTCCTGGATAAGTATTAATCATGTGATCATGATTCTTATAACGCTACACCTCCATCAGCGCGAGAGCACTTGGCCGTGTCAGTTGAATACGCCATGCCATTGCCTCTCTGTTTAAGCTGGCGGCTGATACCGGGCGGTGTAGTCTGTCGCGCGCGTCTTTCGGTTTGCACAGGCCGTGATGGGACAATTCGACACCTGCACCAGCCGTTATGTAGTAGTTAGAGCGACGGACACGGTTTCCACGCCACAAATAAATCATTACAAAAAATTGTTGATAGTCTTTTGTGACTGCTGTAAAATTGCTGTCAATATTCTGTTTATTGTTTAATCTTAAACAGATCAGTTCTATGGAAAAGCTATCACCCCTCGCGCTTTTAAAGCATATAAAACAATAAATAGATAAATAAATAAATAAATGCAGAAATAGAAAAACTGTGCCTAGAGAGAAAACAATAAATCGGAGAAATGTAACTTATTCCAGACCTGGGGAGTACAAAAATTGTCACAAAAGGCTTATTGAATAAAAGGTTACAGAAGCCTCATCCAATTTCCCTCTTTGAGCCAATAAACTGTTTTCTCTACTGTCACTTACAAGAAATTCCACAATCTCTAAGTCTTCTGTAAGTATTTGCAGAATTCAATAAGCTTATGATGTTCAAAATAGATCTTGCAGTTCGTTTTCGAACTGCGAACCGATACATCGAAAGGTGTAAACAAGCTAACCAGTTTCCTTAACGACAAGTGCTCCGCACAGAAGGTCACACCGAAACCGAAGTGAATAACCCAAACTTCAGGTTTAATTTACAAACTCAGGAGAGAATGTAACATATTTAATTCGCAGGTAGGTTCCCAAATCTAGGGCCCATTCTCCACAATCTGTCCAAAGGACAGCTTTTTTACTGTCTTCTTAAGGCATGTAACAGCATGTTATTTTCAGCCAATTAGAAGTCTGTAACCTATATTATAGGGACAGTTATCACTGTGGTCTTTAATATACTGTATATTAAATGTTCGCTGCTTACATCAAGCAGTGTTGTCAGCATAGAAACTTTGATGCATTGCAATCGCGAATATCTATTTCATGGCACTGATGATTTAGTGTGCACTGCTGTTTACACTTTTATTCATTCAGCGCGCAAGTTGTTTTAACACAAACGCGGAGTACACAAAAATTGCTCAACTTCATCAATGTTAATGAAAAAGTATTATCTTTATGTTGTAAGCCCTGTGAATTCACTGCACGCAAAATTTGCCATGGTCCCCACGCTCCTCACTTCATCCACTTGTGAATTCCCACTCTCTCCACTTTCCCAAAGGGAAAAAAAATATAGATGAAACTGAAGCTTATTGTTAGTGTAAAAGTTATTGTTCTCATAACACTGTGTCGTAAATGCAGCTTTACTTTTAATGCACGTTTTCAGAAACCCAAGTTATGATAGAAAGGATTTTAATGCAAAAGATAAAAGGTCATCAGTAAATACGTTGTGCCTTGTGCCTCAAATCAAATACGTTTTGTGAAGTCATCACTGACCAACCATCTCCGTGTGTGACGCAATGCTGGACGAGTGAAAAATGAACTTATTTTCAGTTAAAGAAAAGAATGAGAAGAGCCAAGTGGCGAATGGGCTGAGGAAAAATTCTGTCCAGAACCCGACAGATGTGGATGTGGCCGTCCAGTAAGTATCATTGAGAAGATCTGTGTTTCTCTGAGAAAACCCTCCTGATGGTGTTTGTTTAATATCGTCGATCTTCGCATAGGACTGGCCACGCTGCACGTCATAACAATATATGAACGCGACCGGTCTTGTGCGAAGACTGACGATATTCTGGAAGAATAATGTTTCTTGATCAGTTTGCTTCATACATGGGTGCAAAATATCATTTCTGAGAAAAGTTTATGCCTATTTGAAGATGATTTATTTCTCTCGGGGAGGNTTGGGGGGGGGGGGGGGGAGGGGGGATTTATGTACGCAATACTTATAGTGTTTTAGTTTTTCCTTAAGTATTTGTATTTATGCTAAGGGATTCCCAGTACCATAAGTATTTGTATCTATGCGCAAGGGATTCCCAAAGATAGACAGTAAAGAGATCTTTTTTTTTTATATTATTATTGTTATATATCATATATTATTATGATTCCTCAAAGGTGGAATATCGGTCAGTCTTCATTTGAAGTCATCCATAAAACACGCAAATAACACAATATTTTCTCTCACCATACCTCAATAAAACTGATTTAAAATATATTTCTAGACCAATTTGAGATGAAATACTTCACGAGAATGTATACAATTGGTTAGAATTTTGTTGTGATATATAAGGTCATATTTACCTTTTATAAGTGAGACTTAGAGATAAACACATATTGACGGGCCTGGAGGGGATGAAGCTATGCCATAGTCTGTCTGTCTGTCTGTCTGTCTGTCTGTCTGTCTGTCTGTCTGTCGTCTGTCTGTCTGTCTGTCTGTCTGTCTGTCTGTCTGTCTGTCTGTCTGTCTGTCGTGTGTTGTTGTTGTTGTTGTTGTTGTTGTTGTTGTTGTTGTTCTTCTTCTTCTTCTTCTTCTTCTTCTTCTTCTTCTTCTTCTTCTTCTTCTTCTTCTTCTTCTTCTTCTTCTTCTTCTTCTTCTTCTGTGCCATTCAGTCACACCATCACTTCAGCCCTGTCTATGAGGGCGGCTGTTCTCTTGCCATCGTAAGAATTTACATTAACTCTGTATTTTAAACACTACTGAGGGTGCATTCGGCACCGATGCGCTAATGTACAATAATTCTTACGATGGTTAGAGACAGAAAACGTTGATTGTTATCATGTTCTGAATGAAGTTATTCAGGTTTTAGCAAAATATATGAGGTTTTGTATCTGATGGGAAATGTTGAAGGGTGGAGGGGAGATATTGGAAGGATGGTGAATGGGGGGAGGAGGGAGGGGGAGAGAGAGAGAGAGAGAGAGAGAGAGAGAGAGAGAGAGAGAGAGAACTCGAGACGAAAATTTGTGGCCCAGTCGGGAGCTTCTTGGATTTTGAAGTCATGCAGTCCATACATACAAACAAACAAACAAACAAAAAAACAACAAACAGACAGACAGACAGACAAACAACCAAAATATATAAGTAACTATCAACAATTTTTGGATCCAGACTGCGAGGACAAGGGTAATTTATAGCAAGCAAGAAAGAAAGAGAAAGAAAGAAAGTAATATTAAATGCTTTTCAGGCCTGTGGGAGTATTTTCGTGTATCGAAAATATAGATTACTGAAATTTCAGTCTCTTTGTGAATTCATTGTGTCCTTATAACACACTGTACCCATAACTATCTATTATCAAAATATAAAACGAAGATGTCCTTTCAACTACGTGTCGCTCTTCTCATTTGCTCAGCCTCACTCCAAGTCTTGTCCCAAAATGATTGAATTAATCTAGATGCAGTGGTGTGTCTATACCACTAGCTGAGGAACCAGACCTTGCCAGGGGAGAGAGGGATACTAAATTTCCACTTAACAATTTTTTTTTGTGATGTGTCTCTCCACCTCCTTCCTC
>JAWQUT010000081.1:571642-582345 GCA_033807755.1 Ellobium chinense | reverse complement strand
AGGTGTCAGTGAGCCAATTAGGTGACACACTTGACCTTGCACTCGAAAAGTTGGATGCCAACTTCGAAGAGTCACTTCATTACATCCAAAAGAAGTCATCTGAAAAGCACAGTAGTTATATTTCCTCAGATTGGAAAGGAAGTGCTCTGATTCAGGGGAATGGCTGAAGTATAAGGCCCTGAAATCTTCTGATAGAGAAGGCAGTGGATCAAGATCTACCTTACCGTTATTGCAACACATGGTCTTAAGTAGATTGGATGCAGTGAACTAAAAGATAAATAAATTCCCAACACATGCACCCACGCACGGCACTCACGCTTGGCAGACATGACATTACTGACATGACCTGATCTCGACACAAACACACATGTTCAGCTTGAGTCAGAGATGGATAAAATCTAAATTGGATGAAGTATTCACTACTTACCTTCATCGCATCTTGATCCGCAACATAAATTCACTCGTTTGCTGTAAATGATCTCGCTTTCTGCGATCTTGTTTGATGACAGAAATCAACTCGATTCACAAAGCAGCACGTCTGCTTGAAGCAGATTGAGAAAAACTATAAGTTCAAACAAAAACAATAGTGGCATTAAAATCAACACGCCACGTTTCATGGGGTACAAACTATTTTCTATAAAATCAGGGAAAGCAGTTTGCGTCGATTTTTTTACATTAGGTCCTGACCGCATAGATGCTGTCAAAGCCTGCGAAGTTTCAAACGCGTAGGTTAGGTAATAATGGAGGAGTTCCTGAACATAGCTCCCCAAGTCCACTTTTATATATATAGATTTATTTTCCTAACACAACTGTTCTGTATACATTCACACATGAATGCTCTGAAAATGTGTTTACACAAAGTGAAACTATAAACACATATTTTCTTCTCTGCTTGAATACGAGAATTGGGATGTTCTGCTTTTTTTGTGCTTCAGTTGATGTCGTCTTACAGTGCTTTGGAACAACAGAAGTATGCCAAGGCTGGGGCAATTGCTGAAGAGGTCCTTTCTTGCATTCGAACTGTCATTTCCTTCAACGGCCATTCTCATGAAATAAGAAGGTAATATTCAGATTTGAAATGCTGTTCTTGTATGTATAGTAGAACTCATTCAGTATGACAGTGTTTTACCTGAAATCTTGGTTAATCCGATAGAAAACAAAATCCCCCTTAAGAGATCATCTTTATTCATGCTAGAATTTTCAGATTAACCTGATAAGGAGATTTAGGCAACCTTTGGTTACATAATAAATGTGGTGCGGTGAGAGATGGAAAAGTGATGGAGAGAGGAAAAAACCAAGACCTACCTTAACAATTTTCTTGTCTACTGGGGGTCTGACATGTAGGGATTAGATCATGTGCATGATGAATATTGCATAAATCAAAGACAGCAACAAATTACATAGATCCCATACAACACATGGGCCCTTTCCTCATGTTATTTCTACCTCCACCAGATATGGTACAGCCCTAGAGGCCAGCAAGAAATTGGGTATCCGGAAGAGCCTCTTCGCAGGCATTAGTGTCGGACTAACTCTGTTCATTATGTTTGGAGCCTACGGTCTTGCATTTTGGTATGTACTGTCTGATATTCTAGATGCAACAGTTTTATTTAAACCCAGACCACAGCTGTGGTACATAGGTAAACAACAACACTATATATACACTGGCAGTCGAACAGCACACATCACAATTATGACATAGTAATACAGATTTACGTACTTTAATGAGCGTACACAGTTCTAGCTTCATTCACACACCCCTTTCTTTAACACATCTGAATTTGATTTGACCAATTTAAACATTTTTTAATATCTCCTTTTACCCTCATCCAGTTATGAGAATGAATAAAGTTTCTCAGCAGGAGAACACCACTGATAGTGGAAGATGTAGTGGTCAGTTCTCTGGTGTTCCTCTGGGTATGCTTTTAACCTATTGGCACATGGTACTTACCTTTTCCTTCTGGGTGTGCCATGCTTGAGCATGATGAGGTTGTTCATCTACTTTGTTTTGAAGTGATGGAGATTTTCTTTGAATTCCAAGCACACCAGGAGTAATTTTGCTCAGGAATTGGAACTTCATGCTACATTTATAAGAACTTGTTCACCTTTTCTGCTTTAAAGAATTTTCAGCAAGGATCCTGCTTTACTTTTCAAGCTAATGAAGACTCCAGATTTGACATACATTGTCATCTGAAGTTCTTGGGAGATGAAATCATTTTCCACTGTGAAATAGCAACAGCTCTCTTGAAACTGATGAAATAATGACATCATAAGCGAAAAAAGAAACAAGAGAAAAAAGCTTATTAATCAAACTGTTCCCATCTAGCAGACACTCATATTTAAACAACCTCTTTACACATGCCAAGCATACTGGCAAAAATTTCCATTACTGGTATCCGCACTCACTGGTGCCCAGAATGATGTGCCTCACTCTCTTTTCCCTCATTACATTATGCTAAATGGGAGCCTCATCTCTGACAGGTTTGGTTCCACCCAAGTGGATGAATACAACAACAGTTTTGGAGAAGATGGATTGTCTCCAGGCAGCGTCCTGGGCGTGTTCTTTTGTGTCATGGTGGGTTCATTCGCTCTGGGTAGTGCTTCCCCTCATATCACTGCAGTATTGACAGCCAAGGGAGCCGGAGGGACCGTTTTCCATATAATCCAGGATGTAAGTGATAGCAATAAGAATGTTTTTTCCTGTTCCTTTGGCATAAGAGCTTTTGTGAAAATAGTGAGGTTTGTAAGTCTTGTATCTAGGCTATTTATTATGCATTCTCACTCAACCTCACACTATTATTACCCAGCAGGTCTGATCACTTAGGACTTTCTCAAATCCCTGGGAAACATTCAGTTCCACTGCCATTTAGCCATTTTACAGGTGCTGATCACTAGCATCCTATCAATATCTCCACTGCCTATAGCCAGGTACCCATTTAACAGATGGATGGACTGAGGAAAATTATAATGATATGCACTAACAATGTGACTGTGATTGGTGTCTGGATCTTGAGTTGAACACCATAATCAATCGACCACACTGCTCCACCATGAGTCTGGAGGCATGTAATCTGATGTTTTGCTATTATTATCAAACTATTTTGTTGATCCCATTTATACAGTGTAAGTATGTCATCTTCTGCCTTGTGCATGGTTGGGTGAATGTGATTTGGAGTGGTTGATGTGGATGCAAGTGAGGCTTGGAGAGGGCAAATTTAATTCATCTTAATGGCGTAACATTGGTGTTTTTGGTGACTAAAGTTTTATTAATAATATATATGCTGTTTTCTACAAATAAATAGGACAGTTGTGTCAACAAGTTATTAAACGTTTATTGTAAAAAAACCACATGAACAAATCACAAGTATGAGTTTCATCACAAACAGTTAACTCAAAAAGTAATGGAAGAGAGGAAAGAATAAAATAAAGAAACACTGAAATCAGGAAAAGAAAGAATGTACAAACCAACAAATGAAAGAACGATAAAAAGAGAGAGAGAAAGCATACACCTCAGAGGTGAAGTTGGTTGGAGGATCAAGTTTGCCTTCATGATATGAATGATTATGGCTGGTTGTCATACACTATGACAGCTTAGGCAGTTTGTTTTCATAGACTGTTGCCATAGAGTGCACTTTCTGCTTATATTTCCAACTGACTTGTTCACTGTTCTCAATGAGAAAAATTTTTGTATACTCACGGTGTATGTCAAATCAGATAACTTTACAAAATCTCTTCAAAAGCTTTCTCAAATTGTCTTTGAATTTTAATTGCGAACCTTTAACCCAGCCCCCTATCACTCTTTCTTCATTGTGCTATTGCTTTTCTAAACATTAAACCCTATTCACATTGGTCTGTTCTCAGGAACCTCCCATTGACTCGTCAGACCCGAAAGGTCAGAAGCCAAACTCTGTTAAGGGATACATTCAGTTCCAAGATGTGGAATTTGCATATCCAACTCGTAAGGATGTGAAGGTAATCACTCTTGAATATCTTAGTTACTGTTTTTGAAATCATGATGAGGTCTCTTGCAACCTCAACAATGACAAGGTATGTGTGTTACCATATGAAGTCAAATATTTATGATTATTCTGGCCCAATCCAGACCTTAGAAATTGCCTTGTACTCAGATCCCCAACAACTGAAAAAGACCTCTACTGCTATACCATGGCATATTGTAAAAGGGCTCAAGCCCTATTGGCCACTGGATTAGGGAAGTATGTCCACTCTGAAATGGTGGAGGCAAAAGCAGATCAGACAGAGCACTTTAAGTCTGTCATTGAGGATGTGACAGAGGCAGATGCTGTGGCTTAGTTTACAAGCTATCCCATGATGCTTCCATTGCTTTTCTTGTAATGCAAGTAAGGTCTGGCATGCACATCCAAATTCTTCTTTCTAATTTGTTTGTTTGTTTGCTTGTGGATATCAAGTCAGCTTGATACATGTTCTTACATGTCCAACCATCCATCTATCCATCCATTCATCTGCCCATCCATCCACCCATCCATCCATCCATCCATCCATCCATCCATCCATCCATCCATGTTTTACTTGAATTACCCTTTCAAACCACCCAAAACTGTCTTCAATTCACATTGCTGTTTTCATCCCCCAACATCTCACAGGTCCTGAAAAACTTCAATCTGGAGATTGAACCTGGCCAGACTGTGGCTCTAGTGGGTGCCAGTGGTTGTGGGAAATCCACCATTGTGAACCTTATACAGCGATTTTACGATCCTGACAATGGCAAAGTATGAGATTGGATGGTGATGGTGGTAGTGATGGTGGTGGTAGAAGTGGTGGTAGTGGTTATGGTGGAGAGGGTGATGCTGATGGTTGTGGTGGAGTGCTGATTGTGGTGGTGGTGATGGTGATATTTCGTTACTCAGTGTTTGCCTGTTCATACCTGTAGATATGTATTTAAGTGATAAATTCTTCATTAATTCATGTACACTGGTAAATGTTTGTGATTAGCTTTTTGTCTTTTCTCCATGACAAAAGTGATGGTTGTGGTAATATTATGATTCTCATCCTGATGTGAGAATACACAGGTTCCAAAAATTTGACATATTACTTTCTCTATATTTTGTTCTTACTTGTGTTTTTTTTTTATTCAAGTGCCATCTTCTCATGTTTGATTAAAAGTTTTCACAATGTTTACTTAGCTGACCATAGTGGCCGTGGTACAGTAGATGATGATATGACATGGGCAGACATTTATAAACAACTAGCTGGTAACCAGGGTTGGGCACGTTCACAAAAAATGGGGAACTGCGTTCCGTTCTGCGTTCTATGCCAAAATGGGGAACTGTGTTCCGTTCCCCGTTCAGTTGAGGCTATCAAATTTCATTCCGTTCATCCGTTCCACGTCTGAGGAACTTAGTTCCAATCTCCGTTCCGTTCACTTTTTCCGCCGAAAATAGCACGTGTTTCCGAGACAGCTGATTTCTCAACGGGAACAAGGATTCTGATGTTTAATGAATGTTATTTTATGTGTGAGTGTTTTTCATGGACAGGGGAGCAAGATTTTGCAGCTTATGTAACTGTTACTTAGCGATAAAGAAAAATGATACTATTCATCTCTTCCTTACTAGCCCCCCAAAAAATCCAGATTCACTAGCACAGGCGCAGAAGTTAATATTAACCGCCACCTGCCAATAATAACTGTGTGAGTGAAGTGTGCATCATAAAACAAAATTTAGAGTCCCTCCTCCTTCCAGAATTTACTGCAAGTAGAGGGAAACTGGAGAAACCACGTGCACATACAGCCTTACAATTTCATATAAATTGGAGAATTATTTACGATTTCATGGAACCAGTTAAAAAATTGAGATCGTGATGTATTCGAGAACAGAAGGCAGGCAGAAGTCACAATTTTGGACAAGAGTCGCTATAAGAGTAAGTCCTGCCCTTATTATTCTTAAAGTTGATGTATTCTGTTGCGTGGCTCTGGTTGATGGTAGACAGGTAATTTTTAAAGGATCCTTGACAAGTAACAATGTCTGATTCTGCATTACTAAGATACAGTAAGCTTTTGGTATGCCTGAAAATTGTTGCAATTACAATTTCAGCTTTTAATGGCAATTACAATTTGAGCAATGCTTTTAATGGCAAAGAACAGCTTTGTAGACTCCATCAAGGGAATGACGTCATGTGTTTGAAAACCAGTGCACAGTCTACTTACCCAAAGCCTCCCTCTGCTCTCTTGGTGTATATCATATCCCTCCCCTAGTTCTCTAGTTCCTCCGCCCTTTTCACCTGCCCATTTACAATGTCCAATGAGCCTTTACTCGCTTTTGATAATTATTTATGGCTTACAAGTTGGTGTTCAGCTGTCAGTCACCACTCACGATACGTCTCGATGGGCGTAAGCGTTGTTTTGTTAGAGACAGCCTTGAGGCGGTCAAGCCTCGTGGGATTAGGACAACTCGCCGCAGTTGATTACACAATATTACATTTCACCCTGGGTGCGGTGTCCACCGTCGATCCGAGGGTTCATTTTCACTCTCACTAACAGTGTGGCTCAGCTGGGACTCACGCAATAATGACATTGGTCTGCGTGACAGGATGGTCATCGGTGACGACGGCGAGTTTTTAAAACCATGTGGCAAGGCCGGTAAACTTCTGTTTCTTTACAATCAGACGGTCCCCAATCAGAATCAAGGGGATTCATATTTCAAAGGGATCAAAGACAAATTCCCGTCCATCCTATGTGAGGCCAAGATGGTCAGGGGATTGAGTATTATGGCACAGTTTGCAAAGTTTGAAGTTAAATTGAAGTTGTTTGTTATGCAATATAATTATTGCGATCCTGGGAAGAGGGCATTTGCCCTTATATGGGTATATCGCTTGCGGAAATGGAGAACGGAAGGGATGGGCCTGAAGATGTATATATATAAAGCTGTATAATCATGGCACAACGAACACCATTCCAAACATGGAACCGATCATTGAGACCTTCTTCACCCAGCGAGATACGGAAGCCATCAGAATTGATGGGTTTTCATCTGTCAAATACAGAACATGCCAGTTGAGCTCCACTTGGCGCTGCACAAAGCAATCCTGCACAGCCAGATCTAACGTACTTTGACAAAACGCCTTTTCCATGAAAATGCTGTTTCAAGAAAATTGCGAATTTGTTTTGCGGTCCCTCGTTTAACATACAGTGAGCAAAATGCAGTTTTTAAAGCAATAAGTTGTCTTTTAATATTGTGGAATGTTACATTTGAATAGGTGCAGAAAGAGCTGAAATGTGACGTTTTGTTGAAGAAATGTTCGAACATAAAACGCTTTTTTTAAGAAAAAGGCATTCGTATGGGTAGGTTTACTACAACACATGACCTTTTTCAAAGAAAGAGACTTTGTCTTCCCTTGCTTTTAGATGACAAAACACTTTTTTAATAGAAAACTCACTCTGTTTTCATGCCATCCGATGACAAAACGCCTTTTTTATATCGATTTTATAGTCACAAAATATTGCAATGTGTGCATGACTCAGTCTTAAAAGTCTGCATTGTGTTTACCGGCCCGATTAAGTGGCCTAAATTCAAACCAAATTGTTAGGTAAATTTTAATTATCTTTAGAGCTCCCTATGATGCCGCTATTCATACTCACACAATGAATGGGCTCAGCAGCTTAGTGGTAGAGAGTGAGTTAGAACTGAAATTTTTAATACTCCCTTTCAACACGATTACAATGAAGACAGTGTTTCCCTAATGGTCCAGACAGGGTGGCGCCACATTTCAGAGGTAAAAAGCTTGCATTGACTGCAAAGGGAACCCTTATACTTGGTAAATAGAGGTTTTTTTTTATTCCTTCTAATAAAATCAATATGATTGTGCTGAAAAGGCATGACGTTCATTAAAATCACTAACTCTTACATGCAATTACAAACACTGACAGTAATCATCCCAGCATTCATAATATACACTGATTATTGTTATCGTACTGTCTGAACAATGGTTGTGAAAGCTTCCACCACCATTTTGGGGCTCCCTATGATGCCGCTATTCATATTCACACAGTGAATGGGCTCAGTAGCTGAGTGGTAGAGAGAGAGAGAAAGTGAGTCAGAACTGAAATTTAATACTTCCTTTCAACACGATTACAAAGGAGACAGTGTTTCCCTTCCACTAACATAATGGTCCAGACAGGGTGGCGCACATTTCAGAGGTAAAAAGCTTGCTTTGACTGCAAAGGGAACCCTTATACTTGGTAAATAGAGGGGCTTTTTTATTTCTTCTAATAGAATCAATATGATTGTGCTGAAAAGGCATGACGTTCATTAAAATCGCTAATCCTTCCATGCAATTACAAACACTGACAATAATCATCCCAGCATTCTTAATGTACACTGATTATTGTTATCGTAATGTATGAACAATGGCTGTGAAAGCTTCCACCGCCACTTTGGGGAGCTGTTAATTCATCTCACCCAAACATCTTCTCATTCCTTGAGAATTGCAGCCACATAGAATCGCATGCCAGAATAAAAATTTAAAATTTAAAGAAAAAAACAAAACAACAAACCTTAATGCCGCCGCACGTTCTATTTCTAAAAAAGAAACCAATGTGTGATGGTCCCAAGCCCATTAAACACAGAGGGAGGTGTTATTTATTCCTAAGAAATCAAAATCCTGAATACTTTTGTGGTGTACAAATTCATTTTATAAGAAAAAAGAGAGAGAAAAAAAGAAAAACAGGAAGAAAGAAAAACAGAAACAAAGAAATGAGATTATTATCGTACCGAATTGAATGAATTAATAAAATCAACCTTCTTTTTCATATATCATTTCATATAATGTTTTATTCTAACATGCTTTCAGCCTACATATTTTAATCTTAACCATAATATAGCTTCTTACACGCGAGCAAGATGAGCAGGCTGACTGTAACGGTTCCCAGAAAAATGTCTCAAATACGCTTGGAGTGAAAGTGGACCATCGAAATGACCTACCTGGCGGTGAGTTGTCTTCCACCGAGCCTCGTGATGTACATAGTCCTGGATAATAGATGCCAGGTGTCATCACGTCTTTATCAGTAAGGGGACACGCTTCACTTGGAATGAAAAGCAATACGTCAGTCCTTGTTCTATAATGTGGACGGCAACAGCAGCTTTGTCTCGATGGCTTTTATTTACCTGACGCGATACAAGGGCAGGAGTGACAAACTGATCTTGCTTATTCGAAGAATGACCATTAAAACTGACAGGTCGAGCGTAGCCTGTGATCGCAGTGCAGCGAGCTCAGTAACTGCCGACAAAATGAGAAAAAAAAAATCCTGGTGTGTGAGCAGAATTTGAATGGACTTGAAAAGAAACTAAGTTTCGATCCGTTTGCAAAAAATTACTAACTCCGTTCATGATCGCGTTCACAGTGAAACAATGAAACTCCGTTCGCTCCGTTCACCAAATTGGAACTAAGTTCCGGAACTTAGTTCATATGAACGGAGTTCCGCCCAACCCTGCTGGTAACAATTCGAAGTTTCACAGAACTGTAATAATCAAGAAAGATTTATTCTCACCCCATTTCCTTCATCATACTAAAATGCAAAAAGTTTCTCATCCTGTCTGCACTATACTAACTATTTGTATACTCATGGCACCTGATGTTTTAAAACTCAGTAAATGTAGCAATGAATTTCATGCACACATTAGCTCTTTGTGATTTAGCACTTACAAAGCTCTTTTACAGTTCCAGTTAGGCAAGAACATGCTGCACCATTTTTGAAATTTTCATTCATTAGTGCATTTGATGTCAATGCAATGCTACATATGGGACATTCACTTCTAACCCAATGCCCTACTATCACTGCTACTGTAAAGCACATACATTTTGTTAGGAGCTGGCAATGTAAATGTGATTAACCAATGGTTCATTCATAGAGCAGATGATGTGCATCCTGGTTTGTTTTTTTCCATTCTTTTGTCTACTTGTTGATGAAATCAACATCACTGGACTCCAGACATCTCTGTATATAATCTACTTCCTGATTTAGAACGCAGCAAAGAGTCTTTCTAATAACTGTCCTCATTGTTGTCTTATTATCCTTCAAGAGCTTCCTACTAGGGTTGGGCAAAACTGGGATCATATTAACACAGTTTATGAACTTCAGTTCACATGAACATGATCTGATCATGAAACTGTTTTGGACAAACTGATCTGGATCTGAGGTATACATATTTTGAATGCTTGATCTGAACTTTAATTTTCAATTTAAATTTCAGGTCAGTTCACATCTACCTTGAAAACCAAAACCGAATGCTGATTTCTAAAACTAAAAGGAACTGATCTGATCTGAAAACTACGCAATTTCCATAGAGCTGAGTTAATCTTAATCTCAGGGTATTTTACTCTCAGTGAATTGAACTTGATCTGAACTGAGTCTTATGGTGAACTTGCCCAACCCTGCTTCCTGCAACCTTGAAACTTGTCTTCTCCCTTACATCCACCTAGGTCCAACATTTCTTTTAAGGAATGATGATCTGTCTCCCTTTCTTCCCTCAGTTTCCTTGTCAGTTCTTTCGACACATCTGTGTTTTGTTTTAGGATAGTTTTTTCCCAAACAGTTGAACTCCACTTAATCACAATGCTTGGGAGCATAGAAAAGGTGCAGTTAAAAGAAGTTGTAAGTATCTAGTGACTTTTATATAGAGATACAGCATTTTATCATGTGGAATTGTTGCGACTAAGTGGAAGTTTCAATT
>JAWQUT010000081.1:539936-571611 GCA_033807755.1 Ellobium chinense | reverse complement strand
CCATCTTTGATCCATTCTACTACCTATGATTCATTCTACCATCTTTGATCCATTCTACCATCTTTGATCCATTCTACTGTCTGTGATTCATTCTACCATCTTTGATCCATTCTACCATCTTTGATCCATTCTATTGTCAGTGATCCATTCTATCATCTATGATCCATTCTACTGTCTATGATTCATTCCATTATTTATGATCACTTCTATGCCTCCAGGGCTATGACACCCTTGTAGGGGAAAGAGGTGCTCAGCTCTCCGGTGGTCAGAAACAAAGAGTGGCCATTGCTAGAGCCCTGGTGCGAGACCCCAGGATATTGTTGCTGGATGAGGCTACATCAGCTCTGGACTCTGAGAGTGAAGGAGTTGTACAGGCAGCTTTGGATAAGGTGGGTGAGGAATTGTATGTGTTGTTGTGATGGCAGTCAATGATTTGGCATTACAGCATTTACTGTTACTAAGATACATAGGTTATGTTCATTGTCTTTGACTTCTTAGCTCACACTAAAGGACAGGGGAAGTTTTTTACAAGTTTACAAGAAAAGACGTTATGAGCCAAAATCACAGTTTCATAAGAGATAATGGTAATCATAATAATAACAATAATAATGCAAAAAAAAGTGTGGAGACTGCGGATGGGCAGTAATAAAAATGCGTCAATAGTGAGATCAAAACACGTCATGAAAGAAGAAACAATTAAAGAATTTAATCAAATAAATCAAGAATAAAAATCTTATGTCACAGTCCCCAAGACTTTCGACCGGCAGGTCTTCTTCAGGGGGTGTTAAAGTGAATAAATACCATCTATATAATGGGGTAGAGGGTGGTCCCAGCTACAAAAACAACAAAAGGATCATAAGAAAGTGTTAGATCAGTGAAGACACTGGAGCAAGGGAAGCAGGACAGGGGTGATTATTGTTTGATGTTCATTCCGTGGGGCATGACGGTACCAAAGCGATCAATGAAGTGTTTCTCCATGGCCAACCTGTCGGATGGGTCACCATGGTTGCGCCACGGAATGACCGGGAAGAGAAAAGTGTCTAGACACAGGTCTGACACGGCCATGTCTGACATCAGCTAAATGTTCACTGAAACGGGTGTCAAGACTACGACCCGTTTCACCGATGTACAGTTGTAGGCAAACAGTACAGTGAATGACGTAACTAACGTCGGTGAAGGAACAAAAAAATTGCCTAGTGACGTTGAAAGAATAACGGTTGGTGGTCAGATGGGGGAATAATAAAACTTTGCATTTATAGAGCACTCATCCCAAACAGGCTCTGCAAGGAGGAAAAAATAAAAATTCCTAGACATGCAAGCATGCACTCATGCATCCACAGAGTACAGTAATGCTGGTAAAATGAATGTTAAGAAGTTTGCCTTGACAGGCTGTGAAAATTAATCAAGTTATATTTGAACAAGTATGTCTTTAACATTTTCTTAAACAGATTTTAGGTGGTTTGTTTCACATAATAATCCAAACAGTAGTTTATTCCAGTCAGATGGTCTGCTGAATGTGAAAGCTCTTGACAAGAATTTTCTGAATGCAATGATCTAGTTGGCTAGTGCTCAGTCAACAAGACTAATATGTATGGAGGTGAAATAAATTTTTCGCAAAGAAGTGGGCGATTACTGTTCTTAAGAACAAATCGTGGAAGATACAGAAATTCGTTTCTTCCATCAGCCATACGGTTTTCCAGTTGCAGCAGTCTCTCTTGAGTTGTCAAGTTTCCAGTACAGTCCATATATATCGTTATATATTTCACTCTGGTATGTGTCAACGGTTGTGCGGGTATGTGTGAAGGTGTGGTTGCGTGTGCGGTCAGGTAATGTGAATGACCTGAAATGAAATTTAATGTTGAATGTGAAATGTAATTTATTGTTGAATATGTATCAACTGTGAACGGAATTTACCTCGTGGATATTAAAGTTTATCTTATCTTATCTTTATCTTATCTTAATACTACGACTCATGGTCATATAAGAGAAAACCTTGTGTTGCACCACTCTGTATAGATTAATTCAAAAATATATCCATCAGAAAGTATTTTTTGGTTATCTTGGAAACTATAAGAGCATGAGAGAATAATCTAGATGGAAAGATAGAGAATATTACACTCCATAAACAGATGCCAAAGCTGAATTTTTATACAGTATTCTTCTGTAAAATGGCACATTTGCCGAGGCTTCTGTGTTTGACATGATAATAGGTACACATTTAGCCAACAGCCAGTACTGATACAAATCATTGAGAAGTTTATGGCCAGACTGGTATAATGGTTAGCACACTTGACACACAAGAGTTAATAGTAGGCCGTTGACTTGTAGTATTAGATTATTTTAAATCTTCCCGCAACAGGGATTTGCAAAATTTATCAACCTGCAAACATTGATCTGCTTCTGATATTCCCAGTCTGTAAAGTTAGGTCAAAGAGTGTATATGGAGGGGTACTTGTGAAAGACCAGATCGTTATATGAAATATATAAGCAGCACCCCTTCGAAGACAAGAGGGGTCACTCATATCAAATAGTGAAGCGTGACACATTTGAAATTCTGTTTGCCATACACATGGAACACACTGTTTATACTCTACACAGTTTACAGGAAATGAGGACACAAGATGGGAGGAGGGCTAGTTTTAATATGTAGGCATATAATTATTTGAGGCTTCTTTCACTTTCCTTTCACCCTATCAGCACCCACCCACTGTCTAAATACATGGCTAGCACATCTTACACTGGACTTCATTACAGAGCACTGTTAGCATGCAAAGTGTCTCCTCTTACCCATGTATACCTTCTTTGGTAAAGTCTTGTTCAGCTAGGCTGGATTTCCATGCACATTTCTGTGTGTTTTCAGGCTAGGGAGGGCCGAACCACTGTAGTGGTTGCACATCGCTTGTCTACCATCCAGAATGCTGATGTCATTTATGTGATGGATAATGGAGAGGTGGTAGAAAAGGGAAAGCACAGAGAACTGATGGACATGAGGCAGGCATACTACAACTTGGTGACCTTGCAGACCATTGTTGAAAATGAAGAGAATGAAGGTAGAAGTCACTTGATTTTTTTTTATTACAATAATTGTCATATATAGAAAGCAATACACAATAGCAAAATCACCATTGCAATCATGATGTGCGTTAGTCTGTTTACATAAAGGAGGTATTTATAAGATGGTAGAGTTGCAGCAATAATTTGCCATTATCTTTGAAGCATGTCTTGTGAAACAGGTAATTTACATATATTTTTTTTTTTTCTGTTCTTGAGACCTCCCAAAGCCAAATTCCTCTGCATGGTTTACTATAAAAATGACTTTTCAAGATTTAATTAATGGCAGGTTTTTGGCATGAAGGAGTCTTGCATTATTACCATTGGTAGTTAGGGCTCTAGGCCATCTTTTATTTCACATACTTAAGCATGATAAAGAAAATTTGTGGGTGTCTTATCCAGACTGCCCACTTCCACAACTTCACATTTTTATTGCTCCAGCAGTCCAGATTACATGATAACTTTCTCAACTCCTTGAGGAGCTTACTCTGACACATCTATTCAAAAAGCACTGTTCTCAAGCATTCTGGTAATAATTTTCAGTGTATATAGTGCTGTAGTGGACAGCTTCTTGTTTAGCACGAGAGCTGAGGTTGAAGCAGTGACAAACACCATCTAATGGCTTGTAAGGAGTTGGTCAGAGATGGAGCAATTATCTCTGATTCCCAGAGCATGTTCAGAAAGATCAGTGGAACATACCAGGGAGAGATCTGATAAAAGTATCTGCTTGGATAGTGCAGAGGTGGTGCGTTAATGACCGCACAGATCGAAGTGAGAATACCACATGTTTAAGAACACTTCTGTACCCTTGAAAGAGGAGCAGAATTGGAATGCTGAGTCAGAGAAAGAGGGAAGTCTAGTATAGGATAGGTAAGCTGCCAATCACATCATCACTGGAAGAAAAAGCATCAGAATTTTTCGCTGGATTCCTGGCTGGGAATCTGAGCAGATTTGGTTTTGTCCTGATCCTAGCAAATATCTAAGTACTCATTTACAGAAGGTAAGTGAGAAAACCAAATGAAATCCTTTCTCTTTCATTTTTTTTTTCCATCTTTCAGCCTTCATTGATGGAGAGATACCAAATGGTGAAATCAGCATATCTCCAATCAAGACAAAGCGTCAGATATCAAGACAAACATCCGTTCCAGCTGGCAAGAGACGAATGTCAGAGCTGAGTGGAGATGGCGACTCCCCTCACAAGAGTGGAAACTTATTCAGGTCTAAGAGCACACCAGAGGAGGAAGAGGAGGTGAGCTATACTTACATAGGTAATAAAGTCACTACACTTCAGAAATAACTTAAATTGTTTTTCACACTCGGAGAGAACATGGAAAGAACATTTTTAAGGCAAGGCACAAAACTCAGCATGTATTTTCGCAACTGTAGTTTTGGCAAGAAAATATTGGTGCGTTTAAATTTTGTTCACATGTGAACTTGGGCCTTGATCCCATAAATAATATTGTATCTTTAATGACGAATGGCCTAAATCTGACTCTACCATTTTCAAAGCACAGAGACAATAACATCTATGTACTCATTTTCTTTGATTGCTGTAACTCTCTGTAAGACATTACTACTACATGTCTGCACTTTGGAGTTCTCTCCTCAGCCTTCCTTCATGCTGCTGTGAGATCCACACTGGGCCATTTGTAAAATGTCCTACTCCCATCTCAATTTCAGTCTATCCCTTTTTCCTTTTCCCTTCATCTCACTCTGCTATTAGACTTTGCCAAACTGGGACATTTCTAGTGGCATCACATCGTTGAAGCTAAATGCACCACACCACTTTTTGTCGTCCACTTATTTGTTTTTCTACAATGATATTATAGAGATTAGCTGAGTAAATAAAGATATTTCTAGAATAATAAAACAAGAAACTATTCTCTGTTGCTTATAAATACTCACAATCCTTGCAGCACTATGGTGATGGTGTTAGATTAATGAAGCAAGAACCATACATCTTTGTGCAAGTGATTCACAGAAGGTTTCACACTTTTATTTCCACAATTTGGCCTAAGCTCCACAAGTCCATGGTATAAGGTTTAGCAATGATGAGTACTGTGCTTCCTATTTAACTCTGGCAGAGCTAGGTATTTCCACTTTATGCAATGCCCTTGCCATCAGCCATATTGTCATTTTACTGTGAAGAACAAGTTACCATTATCAGTATTGTAATTTAGTATTGTAATTAAAATAAAGAGTTATATATTTGGAAAGTGCTGAAGCTGAAAATTAATATTTCTTTCACTGACATCAATCCACAGGATGACACCCTCAAGCCAGGTTTCATCCGCATGTTCAAATCAAATCTGAAGGAGTGGCCTCTCATTGCCTTCGGCTGCCTAGGCGCTATCGTAAACGGATGCATTTTCCCAGTATTTGCAGTTTTCTTCAGTGAAGTGATTAAGGTGAGTGCTTCAGAATTAAGAAAATTACATGATAGTTGAAGCATTACACCATAATTCCCGACTTTGATCTCACTTAATTTAATACTTTTAAGCCTACTTCTGTTTGTCAAAAATAGTACGAAAAACAGTATGACATCTGGAGTATGGCACCCACTTAGGGAGATGAACACAGAGGAGCCCTGATATTAAGTACTCCTTAAGTGAATATACCATGTTATTGTATGAGTATAACATACGCTAATTCAGTATGATTTTACCATTTCAATTTTCAGGTAGATCTTGATATTAAATATTTTCCAATAATATGTATACTTTTTCCATTTGCCAGGGGCATCCTTATTAATCAAGCATCTACTGTTCATTCATTGCAGTGTGCTTCATTATGAAGCAATGTTAACATTTTGGTGATCTCCCATACAATGCATCATTATGAATTACAGTCTATTTTAGGATGGTTTTGACAAGAAAAAAAAAACGTAATAGAATGCATATAACAGCCTTCATTTTCCTTTCTTGACACCGTCTTAGAACATTTAAAGCAGATAATGACACCCCAAAAGTTTCAGATTGCAATGTTTTGAAAGAAAAAAAACAAGGCTATTATTTGCTTACTATGGTATGACAAAGGAGAAAAGGAAGACATCAGTGATCAAGGCTCAACAAGAAAAGGACATCTAAGCCTGCCTTGCCCAAGTAACCACCTACTCAAATCATTATGAGACCTTTTATTCTTTTTGTTTTGGTCCTGCCTTCTGCCTCCCTCAATGGCAGTAAAGCTGTGATGAGATGGGGTGTAAGACTCAGTGGGTGGGGGTTGCATGGCCAAGCACTGTGGAGTACATCTAGGAGTCATGATGTATGTGTAGTCCTGACATCTTGGGGTATTAAGAAGTAATATAATATGCTGAAATATTTGACTGACAGGATTCCTTCCTCTGTGGTTTACCTCTCTCTCCACAGTGCAGTGAGTTCCATATCTGTCTGCTTAAAATTACATGGTGTTCTCTTGCAGGCTTTTGGAAAGCAAGGCCAAGAACTGCTGGATGAAGGACTCTTCTGGAGTTTAATGTTCGTAGCCATGGGTGGTACTGCTTTAATTGCTAACATTATTCAGGTAAAATACCTAAGGAATTATCTCTCAGAACCAGACCCTTCTCTTGGAATATTCATAATCAGGCCACATGATACATTCACTTCTGGGGATCAGAAAACATGAGAAGAAGCTGTTGTATCCATGATACAAGGATAGATTTAGTAAATGTGAAAACCTTATTTTAACAAATTTACCTGAGACAAAGCTCTCAAAGCTGTTGGTACTTCAGTTTAATCCATATGGCCTCTGGGAAACTGTTCCAGGTGAGTTGGTATGAAATAGGGCAATCTGGCAACATGGGAAGTACCGCTATATGGTGCAGACGAATGAAAGTTTACCACATTAACAGACACATAAATAAAATGTTTTTTTTTTAAAGTTTCATTAACCTAGGTGCTAAACTTTCACCACAGTGAAAAAGGTCTTGACATCCCAGGCTCAGTGTGTCAGATGCATGATGGGCATATTATTTTTTGACACATATATTTACTCTTTTTTTCTTTTTGCTAATCATAGCACCCAGATACAACAAATTTGCAACATTTAGCAGACAGTATCTATCTGCTAATGTATGTCAAATTTTTGCTGCATAATATGTGAGTAAGTGAAGTTATTGAACTTTAAAAGTTAGTTCATTTTTGAGGGGAACCACCCAACATAGCAATGACCACATTGTTTTGTGTCCTTTTGAGTCTTCATGGTATGCATATCTATATTGACGGAGCATGTTGTTTTCTGTATGAATAAAGACTAATATATTTATTATAAATATTCTATGAATGTAATGTATTTATTTTAAATATTTTATAAATGTAATACCGTATATTTTTTAAATAAATATATTATAAATGTAACATATTTTTAAAATAAATATTTTGTAATGTAAAATATTTAATATACTATAATTATTCTATAAATGTAACATATTTATTATAAATAATCTATAAATTCACTATCATTTATATGTTTGCAGAATACATCTTTTGGTATGTCAGGAGAACACCTAACCAAGCGACTACGAGAACAAACATTCAAGAATATTTTGAGACAGGATGTGGAATATTTTGACAGTCCCAAGCACTCCACAGGGGCATTAACCACCCGTCTGGCTACTGATGCATCTATGGTCAAAAATGTATGTTCCTAAACACAGATATTGATATTGTATCCTGCAAACATTGATATATATATATATATGTTAGTAGTGAAAGTTCATTTTTTTTTTCATTCTTCTTTTTTAATTTCTTTGAAAGATGTTATTCACAAATTTGTGTGTGTGTGTACTGTTAAATATTTCAGTGGCAAGAAACAGAATTTGATAATTTTCCCAGAGGTACCTTGTTATGTACTAGGTGCAAAGGACACGCCTTTTTACTCAACAGAAAATTCTGTTCAACAGTAGACAATGGTTAAAATGAAATCTGCAACATCAGAGACTTTTTCTCGTTTAAACAGAGTTTTCATTTATACAGAAAAGCCTCAAAATCCGCCAATTTCAAGGGAGATGAGTCTTTAGCTAGGTGATGTAAATTTTATCCCCTATATTGTAGCTGGCCAAAAATTGTCTCCTTCAGATTTGTTTTCTTCCCTCTTGCCACCTGAAAATACACAAGCCTCGGTACAGTCGCGTGCGAATCTGGGCTGCGGTAGAAATATTTTTTCACAAGGAAATTTTTATACCTGCAGTCCTGAAACATCATTCCAGATAATTAGGAGACTTTAGAATCTTCTAGACTTCTGCAATCGTACACCCATGATAAAATTTGAGAGGCCTCTCAAAATTACATTTTTGTGAAAGCCATTTCTGACTTTTCACAGAAGTTAGACCATTGCTAAAAAAGAACTTCTGCAATATTCTAAGCCTGATAAAGATGCATGGCTGTGCAGTAATAATAATAATAATTATAATAATACATAGCATTATATAGCGTTCATCCCTGTAGATACAGGCTCTGAGGACTTTACATAGAGAAGTAAATAAGATTAAATAATATTCAGCATACCCAAGCATCAAGCATACTATACTCTGTACACATGTACTGCAATACAGATGGAAAAAAAAAAACTATTGGTTTCGAAGACTGTCATGGTCAACCAAGATATTGTTTGAACAAATGTGTTTTGAGAAGTTTCTTAAAAGAACTTAGACTATTTTCTTTACGAATATTTTGAGGCAGTTTATTCCAAACAAATGGTCCTGAGGACGTAAAAGCTATTTCTCCAAATTTTTTCATGTTTGTTTTTGGTACATGGAGAAAAGAAGCATTTTCAGATCGTAATGATCTAATGGGCTTGTACTCAGCTACCAGGTCCGATATGTATACAGGCGAACTACCATTTATGGTCTTATAACAAAAGTGGCAATCTTGTACTCAATTCTGGCCCTGACTGGTAACCAGTGAAGTAATTTTAAGAGAGGCTCACTGGGCTCTCGCTTACGCTTCATAAAGATCAAACAGGCTGCATTATTTTTGACTCTCCGTAATCTATTTAATTTATCTTCTGAGACACCAGCCAGGAGAGAGTTGCAATAATCCAAACGAGACAATACTGATGATATTACTAATTTTGTTGTGGCGTTTTCAGTAAGATGTCGTCTAATTCCACTAATTCTACTAATTCCAGTGCAGACTGGCTCTCGTCCCGCCTCCAGGGCCATAAAGCAGTTATGCAATCACACTTTTCAGGTTACCCTGTGTTACACACAGTACCAGTCTGCAGCTGGTAAAGAAGCACAGGAGAAGTTTCTCTGTTAGCAGTACTTGCCGATTTGACTACCTAGATGCTGTTTTCATTTGGTTTTGGTCATAGTGTTATTTTCTTTTAGCACTAGTTTGTTAAAAAGAGTAAACAGGGAAATAAATGGGGCTTCTTTTTTTTTTTTATTTTAGTGGTGCTTTTGGTTCAACTCTTGCTACTGTATTAGGAATAGTAAATCATTTAGATCTAAATCTGCTGCCATTTAGAAATGACAGATTTGCACATATAGGGAAATGTCAAAATGTATTCTCTCCATCCATTTCCATGTAGGCAACAGGCATACGTCTGGCTATGATTGTCCAGTCTGCTTGCTCCATGGTGGCTGGGTTTGTGATTGCCTTTGTCTTTGGCTGGAAGTTGGCTCTAGGCGTGTTAGCAGGGGTGCCCATTATGATGCTGGCAGGTAAGGCTAGGAATGATAAGCTGGTGTGACATTAAGTGGATAGTTCATGTACATTTGATTCCCCCCACACCTATAAGACTGATGTACCCAGTGTTCAGTGGAGTTTGCATTTTCCTCAGGATTCCCTTTGAAGGGTTGATATCCTGATCTAAAAAACTTTTTCCATTGGGATTTTAATATAATTTGCTCTCCTAGTTAAGAAGTTGTGCCCCGCTGACACATCCTATCTATCTTGCTGTTGACCCGTTCGTGGGAGTGAGTTTTTGCAAGCTGCATTGTTCACTCACCAGTGGTTATTGCTCATAATGCCTGAAGGGTCTCACCAATACTGTTCCTCATCTTTTGATCCAACCCCTCACCCTGGATCTGCTCAGCTTAGTTGACCTGCCAGGAGAGACTTCCACTGGTATAGCTCCAAGGATCCCAAGAGCATGCTGATCCTCCAGTGTGATATTGCAATGTTAGCTATATCTTCTTTTAGTCGGTTGTTTTATATGAAAAGTGTGGGATGGAGCCATTGGTACTTCAATGTGATTATTTCATTTTGATGATGTGATGTCAGTTATACCTTCTCTCAACTGGTTGTGTTATATATAAGAATGTGCAATCAACCTGTTGGTACTTTCATGTGATTAATTTCAGTTTGATATTATGATATCAGGTACATCTTCTCTCAACTGGTTGTGTCGTCTTTGCTCAAAGTATAACACTTTTTGTCATTCACAGGAAGTTTGAACACCAGACTGTTGAAAGGAAATCAGTTGAGAGATTCAAAACTCCTAGAACAGGCAGGAAAGGTGAGAATGTACTGACTTTTAGACTGAAAACAAACTGTTTTGCACAGCAATACATGTGTGCAACATGCAGTACACCTTCACGATAAAGATCTGTCTTATTCACAGAGGGAGGCAACAGAGGAAGATATCCCTGTCTAGCTAGTGTTTCAGTCCTTTGACCACCTGAAACTCTAAAGCGGCTGGCCCATACTTGGGTCTTGATACTGAGTGTCCTCCAGTATGAAGTAAACATTCATGGTATATGATCTCATGAGGTATTTCAGTGGTGTTTTTATTTCATGTGTGTAAAAACAATCAGTCTTTTGTGTTAGCAAGTAAAAATAAAAATCATCACTCAGCGTAAATTGTCACAGTCATAGGCAGTTTGCCAGTGAGTTTTTATGGAGAGGGTAAAAATTGTATTGGACAATGCAAGAAAATAATGCCCATCGCAAACTTTCATGCTGTTTTTTTTTTTTTTAACTAATGACTTTGTGACTTACTTTTATGAGTGATAGCTTATGGATGTATTGCATCTTTGAGATATGCAATCTGCCTATGACTGTGACAATATGATATGTGACTGTGCTGTGGCTGTCCTCCTGATGTTATTGACAGAAACTTACTTGTATTTACTCTTTTGTTATCAGACTGCCAGTGAATGTGTGGAAAACATCCGAACAGTCCAGGCTCTGACCAGAGAACCATACTTCTATGATCAGTACTGTGATCAGCTGGTGGCACCACACAAGTGAGTTTTACTATATACAGTGGAATCTCACTTATAAGTACTCATTAGGTATACCTTGTTATTTTGTATGCACAGATTTACTATTATTCTGTCATTATTGAAGTGAACCTTGATATTAGGTATACTTCATTATTAAGTATACTTTTCCATGCACAAAGGCAAACTTTATATTGAAGTTCTAAGTATGTTTTTTTTTGTGGTTTAGTATGGGTTTCATTGCCACTAGTATGTTGGTTTGTGCTTATTAACACTTCCTTCAGTTGAAATAAATTACAAATAATATATGCTGCAGCATGAGACTCAACTTTTATGTCTGGTCTATACACTGGTTTGTATATATCGAGGTTTAGCAACCAAAATGTGTTATGTCCAAAATGCATAAAAGGAGAAAATTGAAGTTAATATTTTGTACATAAATAAAAATTCAATTACCTGCAATATCTTGACTCTGGCTCTATTAACACTGGTATTGGGTCAAAAATAAGCACGCAGAATATTGTATTGTAGTGTCATATAGTTTTAAGCATTTGCAACCAGTGATAAAATGTGGACATAGAACATTCTGGTTGCTATCCTTCAATATAGATAATGATATTGATAGTAACAAAATGATTTAGAAGATATTTGGAATGGTTCTCCTTGCTAATTTCATTTCCGCTAACTTCATTTCCCTATACAGAGAGAGCCTGAAACAAGCCCACATCTATGGTCTTGCTTATGCCTTCTCGCAAGGAGTGCTCTTCTTCTTATATGCAGCAGCCTTCAGATTTGGTGCTTGGTTGGTTGTAAACGACAACATGGATCCAGACCTGGTGTTCAGGTAAGGCAGAAATTTGGGATTGTAGCATGGTTGGGCAGAATGGAGATCACGTAAGTGCAATTTATGAGCTTCATTTCACATAAGCTTGAAATGAGCTTAAGAGCTGTTTTGGATGAACTGATCTGGACCTTAACGGTAGCTATTTTAGGTACTCGAATTGAATTTTTATTTTCAACTTACATGTCAGTTCAGTTCACATCTTTCCCAAATATCAGAACTGAATGCTAGTTTAAAAAAAAATCATCAAGAACTGATCTGATCTGAAAACTACTCAGTTTTCATGGACCCAAGCTGAACTTGATCATAAGGCTTTTTTAAATTTTTTCTGAACTTAATCTGGCCTTTTTTGATGAACCTGTCCAACCTTGCATTATAGCCATGTCGTTGTTGTCACTGTTGTTTTCAAAGACCTTAGTTAAATGTTACTTGTCTTGCAGCCAGTCAAAATGAGATTTAAGTTGCCAGACTAAGAGCTGGGGTATCAAGCTGTAAAGATGATCGAAGTCATCCGATATCAGAGTTTTATTTGTGGTAGAAATGAAGAATCAAATTGTTTCTTTGCAAAAAAAATATTAATTTTATGAGAGAGTGGTTCCAGTGCTTGCAGATGAATTTGATTTTTTTTATGTGGCAGGTGAGATGATTGGTATAGTGCAAAAGCATTCTTAAAACATGATTTTCTTGGACTTTTCTCCATCACAAAGGACCCTCAGCCACGTCAGTGACTTTTAACTCGGTTCAGAATAACGCGAAGTCAAATCTTTTTTGACCTAATGATAGTACCTACATTAATCTTTCATAAAATTCCAGTAAATTAGTGTTGTCAGAAAGTGACTTAAGTCTCATTTTCATAGGTTGCAAGTCATTTGTTCGACAAAACACCTGCCTTGCAAACAGGGCATTTCTGCTGTTGCTCAGCCCGCCTCTCCTGCAGCCAATGAGAAATAGCTCTACTAATGGTGTCTGCTGTCTTCTGATTGTAGGTTCCTCAGATATGAGAGCTGAGAACATATCATTTCCCCTCTTCCTCATTTCTTCTGATTTTATTAATTATCTGGAAATACACATTGTGTTCATAATCTTCCACTACAAACATTTTGAATTTATCAAAAACATGTTTTTGAGATCGCACAATGTGACCATATGTGAGGGAAAAGAAGAACGTTGTCTTCGCATAAAAATAATGCTTTCAGACTGTTGCTTTCACTACACATCATCAACATTTCTTTGTTTTCATCATCACCACCATCATCATCACCACCATCCTCATCAGCCATCACTGATCATCAACCTATGTAAAAATGGAATTCTGTGAATTTGTTGCTCTCCTCCTCCATTTTATGAGTTACCGGACAACCCAAATATTCGGGTTGAGTTCAATACATTCTTGCCTCAGTATGTTACTGGGTGAAAAGTACTGGCAAAATATTTGGTGTGTAATTTTTTTTTTTTTGGTCTTACTCTGGGTGGCTCTGATCATCATACATCATCAACTTTATAATAGCATTCAGGGCTCTCACTTGCGGTGTGAAGCATTTTGTCACTTGGATGCAATTCCACAATAAACACAACCAAAATCCCAAAATACCAAAACTGACCAAAAGTCAAGTTGCGATGCCACTGGACTGTCATTATCATATCAAAACTCCAACCCCTGATTTCAAAAACGTCTAGGTATGATAGGATACTGTAAAATAATTTTTAATATAGTCCACTGATAGAAGCACACAGTGGAATAGTGCTCACATTTGTTCAGGCACTTTGTGGGTTGTCACTAATGAAAATGCCAGTACTCCTTCCCAATATAGACCAGGGTCAGGCTTTTGCATCAATCAGTATCAGTGACAAAAACTGATGAAATTTTTTTCTTCTTTTTTGCTGTACCTCAGTAAGCTCTAACTTAACAGACTGCCTTCTGATATACATTACACCACATTCACTAGTAAGGCTTACTTCCAAAAAATTACTTTGCTAAATACGTTTATAAAAATTACTACTGTATTTTGGTGGCTTTTTTGTGCATTTCCTGTAAAATTTGGATTCTGGCATTTATCAAGGTATTGGGATAAGGATTTGTTATCTTCGAACTGTCAGAATGAGTACTGTCAGTATGTTACTCATTGCTCAATCAAAAGACTTCCTGTTCAGAGACAATATAGTCAGTCTTGTCAGTTAGTCACCTCCTTCTCCTCATTTCCTTTATCAACACAAATGGGAACACACAATGACAAAGGCTCCGATATCAAAAAGCTCAATAGTGTTGTTGTTGTTTTTTTTAATTATACTTTTCTGTTTTACCATAATTTGTTGGCACTCACAACCACTATCTTACAGTAACATATGAAACAAAATCAGTAAAATAGCATGTTATATGTCAAGGGCCATTGCGTAAACTTACCTGTATGTAAAATATTAAGAAACAGCACCTTCTGGTCAGAAGCATTTAATTTCTTCATAAAGATTACACAAATCAATGTTGCAAGTTGTCAGCTACCTACATTGTATGCCCAGCTTGTGCAGTAAGCCTACTTAATAATGACTGTTACTTAAAGAGTGTTACTAGCATACCGCCAAAGGTAAAACACCTAATATGTTTGCATACATACACAAAGTGAAAACCTACATGTATAAATCTATCAGATAGGCATAACAGCAAATTATACTGGTGCATTTCTTTGTTCCTACATGATATATCATGTGTATACCATGTGTTTTTCAGTGCCTGTGATTTAAATTCAATAAGCAGTCCTAATTTATTGGTGGGAAAATGATTATTTCAAATAGCAGTGGCCACTCTCAGACATGTATGAAACTAAACCAATGGTATCAGTGTGTTGTTAAGAAGAAACTAGGAGACTACACAAAGTTTCAATGTTCTGAAATATCATATTTTGGAGATATTTTTTAAATGAACAACAAATATGGTCAAAAAATACTGAGAATGGATCAAAGGTGTACAATATTCTAAACAAAATAATCAAAAGGCTTGTGCAGGNATTCAATAAGCAGTCCTAATTTATTGGTGGGAAAATGATTATTTCAAATAGCAGTGGCCACTCTCAGACATGTATGAAACTAAACCAATGGTATCAGTGTGTTGTTAAGAAGAAACTAGGAGACTACACAAAGTTTCAATGTTCTGAAATATCATATTTTGGAGATATTTTTTAAATGAACAACAAAAAAGGTCCAAAAATACTGAGAATGGATCAAAGGTGTACAATGTTCTAAACAAAATAATCAAACGGCTTGTACATGCTCCTACAAACATGGTCTGTGACTGTATTTTGTTCACTGCATAATTATAAGTACTCAATCTACAGGCACTGAGACAACAAATAATAAAGATTTTTTTAGACATCAAGAACCTGCACTAGTACAACCCACCTTTAAGACATAAGTGTATTAGCAGTATATATTGGGATCTTCAGTTTCAAAGTCTTCCCAGTAGAAAGATTGTCGTAGCGATTACAATAGGATGCATGTACAGTGAGAAAATTTCACTAACAGTGCAGGGGTATAGAATAATTACAGATATCTTGTGGTGGATAAATTAGCACTGCAACAATATTTGTCACCCTTTCCTATTTTAAACCACATTCTATACTACTGTACATTATTAAAACAATATTATCCAACAGCCTACATAAACACTGAAATTCACTTCAACCAAGAAAGCTTGATATCTTACATTATTGATGTCGAGTGAGTGATAGATCAGCAGTGAGTTTACAGCTTCATAATATATTTGTTTATAGAAACCCTTTAATTTACCTAAATAATGTTATCTAGTCCACACAGTTTTGTTTTGAAAGCAAAGAAAACTGTGCTAAATCCATATCTGGGCTATTCGCTAATTGCAAATACTGCAACATTGCAATAAACAGTTAAGGAACTTGTGGTCAGTTGTACATAAATATTTTGAATAAATAGGCGGTAAAAACAAAACAAAACAAAACCCCCAAAAAAACAAAAAAACAAGAAAAGTAATATTTCTGATATTGCACACTCCAACCATTGTTCATGCAGTGTGTTCCAGCAGTCAGGAATTGAAAGTGCTAGATAATGATGGACACATCTTTTGTAAATGTTTACAGCTAGACTATATAATATGTTAGCTACATGTGTGCACAAAAAAAAAACAAACACCCTTACACAAAATATTCTGACTGTTTATTTTGACCCTGTTTGCAGTTTTCAGTCTTGATGAAATCCCTATGCAGAGTTTACGTTCCAAAAAAAGAAACAACTGCACTTTGTAGCATTTTAGTTATTCAGCGGCCCAAGTCACTGCTCTGCCTCCCTCCCAACCCCCTTACATACATACACACCCACACAAACTCACTCTCACACTCTCTTCTCTTCTCTCTTTCAATCCTCTCCTCCTCCTTTGATTTGCTTAGAATCTACTCCTCCAGTCCATCATATTATCTGCTAAAGATCTGCCATTCTCTGGGTTATGTTCAGATTCCTGCCAAGGAAAATGAGGTATACAAAACTATACACATGTCACTGTGGAAATGAAAGACACTATTCTATACTGGCTATATACATAATTTACAAAAAACAAAACGGCAAAACAAAACATCAACAAACAGAGGGGTGAGCTAGTAACTAGTAGTCTACAAAGAGCAAGTGCCTAAATGGTTTACCCCTTATGTGAGTGAACAGTGTTTTGGGGCTCAGGTATTTTAGTTGTCAGCCACTGCTTGTTTGGCAGCAAGAGGTGGAGAAATCTGGTCACCAGACCATAAAGCACAGTACTACTGAATGAACAAAACTGTGCAGCCATCACTACACTGAGTGGCAAAGAAATGTCCTTCATATTTGCCTAATGATACTGATCTACCAAATACTCTGTATGTATATATATTTGGCAGAAAAAAAAAAAGTCTGGTTGTACACATACCTCGGCTGAATAGAATAAGGACTACTTAAGTTTATGGCTTAATATCAAGAAGCAAAACGTGTTGTAAAACCTTGTAATCAAAGATCTGGCAAAAGCCTGATTCACTCTTATAACAAACTTGTTTTCTACTCAGTGCCTGAAATGAACAATCATTCAGCTCTGAAGAACTGTTATTTCTAACCCATACAGATTTGAATCACTTCTTAACAGAACTGACATTTTTATGTCTATCATTAACTCGGTATTACTTGAGAGAAATATAGTGACATCCTTATGATTCGTCCACAGGATCTGTTAGTTATATGACAATTTCACTTGGGTTCTCATTATTTATGGCAAACAAGGAACAAATCAGGACCAAAGAATGCATTCATTTATACCAAATTTCAATAAAAGCAAGTTCACTTCAGGCAGACTACACAGTATTCTGTCAGCTACTGACTAAACCTGTTTTGGTCAGCAGTAACAGAAGATTTTTAAGCAATCAACAAAGTTACAGAAACAAGCATCCATCTAGATTTCAGCAATACAGAAATATATTTTGCATTAATTTTGCTAGCATTGCAATCCTTTGGCTTGGAGTCCCTGACCACAAATGATACTCACTGAGATCTGGAAAATCTTGATGTTCAGAGGTCAAAGTTTCTCCAATTCTGAAATTGACTAAAGGTGGTTCCTATGTTAATCCCTTATAGCTTATTTCCAATGTCTTGGGATGCCTTAAACCTGTATTTGTCGTTTGGGAATAACTTTAAAATACCTCCATGCCTTGACCGTGAGTATTACAGCAAAGCTGCTGTCCGTCTCAATCAATGTTCAGTTAAGCAAAGCTGTGCTTTTGTCTCAATGAATGTTCAGTTAAGCTAAGCTGTGCTTCCATCTCAATGAATGTTCAGTTAAGCTAATCTGTGCTTCCATCTCAATGAATGTTCAGTTAAGCTAAGCTGTGCTTCCAATGAATGTTCAGTTAAGCTAAGCTGTGCTTCCGTCTCAATGAATGTTCAGTTAAGCTAAACTGTGCTTCCGTTTCAATGAATGTTCAGTTAAGCCTTGATAACAATAGTGCAAACAAATACAGATTTGTATCTATACATATTTTCTCACAGAAGCTCAATAAAATTGAATCAACTCCTCTAAATTGGAAAACTTTTGTCACAGTAGAGTCACAAATCCCAATTCTGACACATGCTGCCAGAATATCACCTATGGTCAGAGATTCTTCCCCCACTAATTTGCTTTCATGGTAATTCTGACCCTGCTTTGGACTCTGAGAGTGAATCCCATAGAATCCATTTGACACAAATGGATATGAACATGAGTGTATGGTCACATATAGTACATAGACATGAATAAAATGGTCTGAATGAGGTTTGCCAAAATCTGAGTTAGTTTTGTTCATTATATGATGACATGCCTGTTTGGCTTTGTTTTAACATTTCTTTGCATGGAGATCTAATTGAGGGACACATTATAATGACTCAAAGCTCCAGAAACGTTGATAGATCCAGACTGAAGACTCCTTAAGCATCTAAAAATTAATGTTAAAAAAAAAACAATTACCAATAATACAACTAAATAAATACTGTTGCCAGATGTGAATGTTAGTGTTGTTTTTCTGTTCATTTGTTAACAATTCAAAATGAGATGGGAGATCTGATATCCAAATTTGTTTTGCTTATTAACATTCATATTTATGTCATCGTTATCATGAAACAAAACTATTCTGTGACTTTACACAGTTTCAGCTTTCGGCAGTGTCTCAAATGAGTATGAAAATAAGGCGCTGTTAGATCATGGATAAATGAATTTGGTCACAACTTAAAAAGGGTTTTTTCTTGACATGGAATTGTTTGATTAATGCCACATCAATAGCTGAATGTTATACTGGCACGGTGGTCAATGAGATGATGAAGAGATAGGCTCATTCCTGGTGAATTTTAAATGTCCACTTATCAGCACAAAAAGCGCCAAATATGAATTGCAATGAGACACATAGTGGAACAATAATATGTATAGCTATAACTTTAATAAAAGGTGCATTGGAATAATAGTAATTCGTGTGTGTTTGGCAAACCCACTCATGTGTAACGATACAGTATTCATTACATTACATTACATTACATGGGTAAAAGCAAAACAGTCTCATCTATTCCTAATAATAATAATATTACAAGCAATCACATCATGTTACAGACGGTCTGAAAAAAGCCCCACACCCAGGCTGGAACAGCAATATGTGAAATATTTAAGATTTATAGAAAATCTGATGTTAGCACCTGCTTATGAAAATGTGTTACACGTATATTTACACTGGGCTCATTTTGCTTAGCTAGGCTCAAAAATTCTGCAAAAAATGTCATCAGATACTGCAGAAACAAGGCTAGCTGTACTACTGAAAAGTACATGTAACAGCAAGTATATTGACTATGTAATGCACATGTGTATTTATGACACATTTACTATTTAGCTTATGATGTTATCAGAGGCAATAAAAGTCACCATATGAGGTTTTGCCATAGGGAGAAGTACTCATTCGTATGCTGAAATGCAGTGAACCTAGCTTGCAATACTGAATTCATAGCATATTATACTGTAAATGTAGTTTTCTCATCTTTTGTAGTAGGGTTTCTCTGACTGAGATCTCAGGTCCTTATGAATATATTCTTTGTATATGAATATATTCTTTACAGTGTTTGAAAGTAGAGTGTAAGTCATTTTAATCTTGCACCTCGTTAGCACTTCTCCTTAACATGTCACCATTTGATGTCAGCAATAAACAGTCATTTCCCTTCATACCTTGTCAATCAGTGTCATCTCATAAAGGGACAAGGTGATTCATACTGTTTTTTAAGAATGTGGACCTGAAAGGTTTCTTCTATATGTGCCATGAGGAGGAAAAACACCAAATTAACATTTTATTGGTGGAGTTGATAGACGAAAATCTTGCTACAATGTGTAAATGTCCATAGCATTATATTTTACTGAATTTGCAGGGAACCTGATAGTTTGGTCGCTCAGCTGAGTCCGGAACACTGTTTCCTAGCTAAATAAGCATGGTTATAAACAGCTTTCAGTTCCTGCTTTCTGATCTAGGTGGGCACCATGAACCCTGTATTATAATCTAGTCTTATGTTTCGAAGCTTAAGCCTAAGAATAAGGCATGCAGCCCTTTAGGAAAAAAACGTCACATAATTATCAAAATGGCACTTGCTATGATGTGACCATAGTATGGCTGTTGATTCATATATGAGAATGAGATCAAGTTATGGTTAACGCTGTCAGTGAATAATATGGTAATGACAGATTTTATCTAAATGGTGGTCATGCTGTAAGAGTTTCACTGTACAGGGTTTTTTTTTTTTTTTACAAATCTGCATAATTTATTGTTGCAAGTGATGTCCCTCTGTAGGTACCTTAATGCCTTCACATTTTCCCTGAGTTCAGACTTAGGCTTACACGAAGTGGCTGGCGTGTCCCTTAAGGCAGATCTACACCATGTGATTCTTATATCATTGCTAATATGACACTGGGGCTTAAAAGCTTTCCATTTCTATCCTACCGAGGTATGTGAAGCTCATCTCAGGTGCAGACGGTCACTCATTACAAATATCAAAAAGGGACGAAGTGGCTGTGTGCACCTGTGCGGATCATCATTTCTGTGGCTTAGCAAAGAGAAAAATATTACTTATGCATCCATGCCATACCAGCAACAATATTTAATCCAGAAGAACATCTTTGTGGGTCAGAGGAAAAATAGGACTGAAATAGGCTGCTGACGGATGATTGCTGGGAAGGGATATGAAGGATGAGATCGTTATGCAAGAATATTTGTCATTACCAGTACGATGTGTATAATGGTCTGAATTATGATGGCTTCTCTGCACACTCTTTATCTCTCTCTCTCTTGCCCTCTAGCACAATTTGCTGTTACCGTCATGAAAACGAGTGATGCTGTGTGTGTGCATTCTTTCTACCTCTCCCTATCCCCTCCAATACATGCATAGTTCACAGATTTCTGCCTATGAACACTAATCAAAACTTTAAACAAGCTTTTATTCTTATTGATTACATCTTTACTGAAATTTTACATATTAATATGCAATGAAATATACTGTGATGTATCTAAGCCACTAAATAAATGCAGAAATTCTATTTAAACTTAAATTCTGTATACTGAGACAGTAAATCTGCAATCTGCATACTTGAACTTCAAAACCTGCGCAACAGCAAAACTGGCTATAAGCTACTGTTATCAATTATATCTCTATAAAAGTCATACCGAAAAGCATGGTGCATTGTAGAGAAAGCAGTCACAGCACACTGATCTGTCGTAAAGTGCTAATGTGAAAGATGCAATAAAAAAGTCTAAAAATGAGAGATGCTCTGAATTTGTGACAGCACCACAGATTAAAAAAAAAAAAAGAAACAAAATGTGGCATGAAAACAAAATGCATCAAGAGTCATCCCAAACGATCAAGAAAGTTCTGAGAGCGCAATATCCACTTCTCTTTCGTCCAGAATTATTCGTAACTTCACTCCTCGAATATCAAATGTGGATATGTCCACTTTCGAAAAAAACATATCCTGCATTTTGTCCAGCAGACTCTCGTCCTTCACTTCCTGCTGCAGGCGGTTCACCTGTGCCCTTTTCATGCAAATATTGATGACGAGAATCGCAGAAGTGTCCGAAATGACGTCCAGAACAAGGGTTCCCCTGTCCTGCTCGAAATATTTGATGATATCCGTTTGAAGTTCCTGGATGATCTTGTCACACAGCAACGAAGCTTTCTGGAGGAAATGCCTGCCACCGGATTTCCACTGCTCACACATAATGCCGAGATTTCCAGATTGTCTTGTTGGTGATGCCAGCTCTTCCTGACCCGCACGAAGTTTGACCAGCTCCAACCTGGGATCATACTCCATGATGATCGGATCCCAATTGTCCTTATCTGGCTTGAGGCCATGACTGGAGGAGCTCGGAGAATGAACATTTCCGTTGTGTGACTGTGGCTGAGGCGAATATGGTTGTGATGAGTCTCTCAGTGCATGGCAGGCATCTGAATCCCCATACCCAGCACGATGATCACCATTTGAAGAATGTTTGCCTCCTGCAATGATCACGTTCTCTTTACCTGATCTGAATGCGACATCAGGCACAGAGTCCAATCTCTCACACTGGTCACTTTCTTGACCAGCAGCTGCTTCAGGCACTGAATATTTTCCTGAGGATTTGGATTTGGCTTTGGACGATTTCGACTTCTTCCCAGCATTGTCTTTATCTCTGGTTTTGCTTTGATCTTTAGGCTTTACATTTTCCGGAGCAGCAGTAGATTTTGGTCCCTCATCTTTACCCTTCTTAATTTTCTCCTTGGACTTTGTTCTGTGGCGTTTGGAACCAGAGTCGGCTCCATCAGTTTCACCACCATCTGGAAATCGCAAGTCTGCATCTGAGAGAGCAGCTGCAGGTACAACACCCTGTTTTTTGGGATCAGCTTTCTTTTTCTTTTCCATTTCCTTCTTCGATGAAGATTTGGCCTTACTCTTGCGAGAGAAACAGAAGCACCAACATGACCTGGGTTTGACATAGTCTTCGTCCACATCATCTTTGATCAAAACCCCATCGTCTCCCAGCTTGGAAGGATCACTGGGTGAAGCCAGCAAGGATGCATCCACAATTTTGTCTGAACGAGGTTCTCTTGGGGCTAGGATCTTGAGAGCTTCAATCTCTATCCTGATGGTCACCTCCCCTGCAAACAAAAATATGCATATATATTTTGTATTCAGCTATTCAAAAACTTCACAGGCCTTTAAATTTTTAAGGATAAATTAAAGCAAACACACAGAAATTCACATTTCTATATTTCATCTCTCTGAATCAGCCAGCCAGGACAAAAACTTCCTGTATTTGCCACGTTCTCAAAGTGGGGTTTGAAAATGTGAATGACTGGGTAGACTAATGCTTACAGTTACTGGTAAACAAGTGTGACTGGTAAACATAGCTGCAAAGCAAATGAAAAGTGGATGGGCCTGGTTTGTTTTAGCCATGTGAAGGCACCAGATGGCCTAATTTAGCCAGGTGGAAAGCTTTGTTTTTAACTTTCTCTGACAGATCAATTCTCATGATGGGGAAATCAATTTTACATGCTTATTTTCAATATTCAAAACAATTCCGCAGGCTCCAAGCTAGAGTTAGCCTGCATGCTGTTACTTAATATATACAACTCTGGCTCCATCAGCTGTGCTATTGATTCTTGGCTGTGTGTGACTGATAAAAGAAACTACAAGCTGGCAAGCTTCTCTCTCTTTCTGTTCTTGTTTATCATCTCTTTAGAAAGAGAGATGGGGGTGAAGAGTTTACCTTTGTGTCTGTCTTTCCCGAAATAACCATCGCCAGACACTGGTTTGATCCTCTGCTCTGTGTCAAGAGAACTTGCCAAGTGGAGCTGCCCTGACTGACGCAGCGCGTTGATAAACAAGGCCACTGCTGTGTTGCCGTGCTCCTCCACATGTCGCAATAGAACTGAGTTGCGCTGTGTCTTTGTGGCATCATCATCTGGTGGAATAACATGCATGTGATAAGCTTTGGTACTGTGTCATAAACACAAATATTGCTACTTTGCCCTCCTATTACAGAAAGACATGGATCCAGCCAAAGAGTTTCAGGCAAACTCATAGTGCTGATTCGTTTTCAAGCAAGCTTATTTTTGCTTTTAGTTTCTTCTTAGCTTTCAGTCTTTAGCCATAATTCTTTCAACACTACCAACTTTTTGTGCTTTCCACCAGGCTTTTCTGTGATTATCTTACCACTTAGTATGAGGCATTACTTTCTGAAATGTTGACACAAGATAGCCTTTGCCCTATACACTCAATGACCAATGTCATCTCCATTATCATCAAGTTTGCACTTGATAGTTTTGTTAGAAAACAGCATAAATATATCCTCTCCCTTTCTTTCTCTCTCTTTCATCCCAGTTGGGCTTATCACTGGCTTAAAGATCCTGTACCACAGTGTCTCTGTGGAAATCGCGCCATGTCATTCAATGACACTGGCAATTATACGGCAACAATGGCAACTCCATTCAATTGCTCCTTCAGTTTGCAAGTGCATGCATCAATGATCAAGGGACTGTGGCTTAAGCAAGTTTTTGATAAAACAAAGTAGATTACATGTGCATATTATATCCAGTATTTCATTTTCTGCACTAAACACTACCTTGCAACTAACATCAACTTCATTATATTACAAGGACTGTAAAACCAGCACCTCCATCCCCCTTTTCATAAACCCCTCTTGACCTCAGAAGTTCTCATTAAGTCATGCATACCCAGGCCAACCAATATATCAGGATCAAGGACGCCATGATGCGAAAGGTAATCCAAGATGGCGTCGGCGTCTAGACCCTCCACCAGATCCTGACGCTGGCTTAGAGAGGTGGTGAGCATCTTCTCAGCTCGTTCATTGTCTGAAATAGACAAAAACATGTAATTATGATCAAGGTTTGCTATTCATGATGCCACCCAGTAGGGGGCTTGGCGAGCCTAAACTACAAAGTCATGTCCAGTATGGATTCTATTTACCTGAATGAGAAGGAGATGGTCTTTTCTACAATCCTGATATCTGCAATTCCATACACTCCATTTCCTGTCTTTTTTATCACCCATTTCAAGCCCACGATCGACATACACGTAACAGCCACTTGCTTACAAGGGGACATAATGTAATGAGATATTCTACTTCCTAGCACTATGGCCTGTTAAAAGGAGGTCGTCTTTTCTACAATCTTGATATCTGCATTTCTATACACTTCCTTCCCTCTCTTCTCTTTTCATGCCACATTAAACACAGTGAGGGACACTTGGCTTACAAAGGGACATATAATATTCGACTTTCTACAACTATCGTCTGTTCGCTCCTTTAAAGACAGCGTTCTTTCGCGCTATGTTGGCTTTGCATTTTCTGGCTTGAGGCCCCCGCGATGTGCATTTAGTACAATACCATTTTCCGCTAAAATACTCACGAAACGATCTAAGTAAGATCATTACAATATAACACCAGGTACACTCCGTTTCGTTTTGCTCTTCGAAATTCAAATCTCTTTTTAGGATAATTATTCTCAAACCTTTGTCATGCACTGTGTAAGGCAATCAGCTTCCAAAGGGGTATAATCTGATTTGTACTTACTAGAACTTTCGTCCGTTCACACCTGCAAAGACAGCAGATCTGCCCCGCTATGTTGACTATGGGGTATCCTACGCCCCCTATATGACTTCAGTAACATTTTCAGCTCAAATACATAATGATACGATCAAGGCAAGATCATTACAATACAATACCAGACTATCACTCCGAGCTGTTCTGCTCCGCGAAACTCAAAGAACGTTGATCACGAAGGTTCGTGTGACCATATTGACATAAGGTATTCTCATTACAGTACATTACTCACGGTAGATACCATTACTGTACAAGGCTAGATGACAAAGACTATTCAGGCAAGGGAAAGCAATAAAAACAACTGGAAAATGGTATGCACACTGTCGTTACAATTTAAACTGACAATTTTAGGTCTGAATAGAGGAGACTAAGTATTTACATGAACAATCAAGATGCCAAGGAAAAAAAAACAACAAAACCACTTATGACCTCCATTGGGCAGAGATCGTACATTTCTAGTAATAGTACATTACCACCGTCAGAACTCTTTACACTGAAGCCTGAGGTGAAATAGCGGATTGAACTAACACCAAGATAAATTTCAGACAAACCTCACACATTTAAGACAAACATGAAACCTTCACCTGTCTAAAACTACATTTACTCTATGCCGCGTACGGTAACTGTGTCATGATTTAAATTAGATCTGGGCTGATTTTTTTTTTAATCATTCTGCGTGTATCTTCCCATGTATTGTTAGGGCACAGTGTTATCTACACAAATTAGGCCGTGGCAGAAATAAACGTCCAAACCAAGACATGACGTGTTCTTCCCACGTGGAAATGAAACANGGGGTGAGGGGTGAGGTGACGGGTTAAAATTGAGGACACCAATGTCTCAAATTAATATAATTACACTTTGTAGACCAACTACATCATACCGCCTTATCCAATGGTCGATTTAGCTTTTTTTTTTTTAAACTGTTGAATGGAGACAGGAATCTTCGGCCGAGCTAGTTAAACGACCAGTCTAACTAGGGGGGATGGGGGACTGTTGGGAGCTTCACAGTACAATCCATACCAAGACGTGAGAATTTCTTGAAGATGTACATTGTATGAAAGAAACCAAACTAAAAACATACTGTATATCAGTTTCACAGACAGGTTACTCTATTGATTTCGGTACGCAGTTTGAAAGCGGATGCCTGAAATTACGTTAGGAGAGAATCGGTAGGTAGGAACACTTGCAGTAGACCTGTGATTACATCACCTAAGGTTCAATGTGTAGTCTGATTGGAATCAATCATACACTAACAACTCTACAACACTTCTGCCTCTAATCAGCGTGAGACTGTATTATTGACGTGACATTATCCATCGAAAGAAAAGAAGGTCACAGATATACTACGGGAGGTTTAAAAGTATATTTTCCCTTTAACATACACATAAATAATAATTTTTTTTTCCCGTGAGTTTTTTTTTTCCAATCCCGACCACAAAGTTACTCAACCATCGATCAATGACCAATCCGCGTCGTACCACACAGACCACGTGGTGGCGTTGGCAACATCCGGCGGGGCGGGTCAGCCAGTCCTGTGTAGTATGACTTAAAAGAGAACTTCCAGAACCTACTACTATCACTGTCACACACCCTGTGTTAAAGCATTGGGCTGATGAGAAACACACTGTCAATTTAAAGGCGAAGATCATAACTAAGTCGACCGTTATAAAAATTAAATGTAATATACACCAGCGATAGAATATTATGGGATGTAGTCAATAACGTGGAGACTTCTTTTAAAAAGGTATGTAGACCTACCATTCAACAGCCTAGCTCGATCTGGCGACATAGAATCTACAATGCTAACCGTACATCCGAAACGTTGCAATTTTCTCAGAATTAGTGAAGACGCACATACGTGGTTCCTTCATAGAGGAGCTGCTGCTGCACACAGATTGGCCGACAGCACAGCATGCTGCACGGGAATGTCCAGTGAATGAGTAACCGTCTGTGTCTCAGCTATCTGTTCTGTCCACAGACCCCCCAAAAATAGCGCTGACAGCATCGACCAAACCAAGATGAGGGGCGTCCGTAAATACAACTGCCTTCGCTTTATCGCAACGCTACGGAAGCTTGTAGTAAGGTTGTCATTAAGAGGAGGGTACAAATAAACGGCGCTACTTGAACGATGTGGCCAAATTGCGCTTAAGCAAACCATGATCACGCGGGGCTCACGGTGTCGTGCAATACATGGACACACTGTTTCTTCTTTTGGTTAAAATTGGAGCTACGTCATTCACGCCGACAACACCAATACCAAGGAATTAAACTAAAAATAAAACAGCACACACATGGCAGATGTACTCGAATTCATATTTATAGAAAAAATACATTATGGGTGAAAAAAAACATACATACTCATTCCTATCTATGTCGATTATCTTTTTACCCCGAGGGGTTGTGTTGTAGGATAAAAGATCAGATGTCATGGTAACGCTGAATAACCTCACTTTCAGTCATGCTGTCAAATTCACCTTTTGATACACAACGCGGATGGAAAAAGGAAAACACCTAGATCTGATGACTTCATGAACTGACTTCCTTCCTAAATTAACCTGTGGCTGCTCAGAACCTTAACAGGAATGTATGACTTCATGAAGGCCTCAGTGTCAAGTTATACATTGCGATGTATTTCAAATACAAACTGTCATTGGTTATGGTATCGATAACCTGGCTCTGTAATAGCGACGATATTACACTAAAAGAAGCGGCTTTATGTTCTGTCTCATTTTCCATTTTGAAATTTCGGTCGCAAAAGATCTTTCTCACGCCATGCCTCCGAATCATATGTTGCAAGCAACAACAACAACAACAACAATAAAAAAAAACTGACCATTTTTGCCTGGTTTAAAGCGGAAGAAACAGGCTGAATAAAATAGAATGAAGCGTTAAGGATGAAAATGTGAATTCACGTCTGTTTCTGTTCACACGAACTCGAAGTCTGCGCACTCATCCGGAGAGAAACGGCTTAGTCTACGCTGCAAATAAGCCCGACATTAGGTCTTGTGGGAAAGAAAAATCTAATTCAAGGCTTTAAACTCCAATGACTCTTGACTTAAGGAGAGAAAGCTCCCCCAAATCTATGTTGACAATGAATGTAAAATTTTGCAGTGTTCAAATTACCTATTTATGAGATCATCGAGAACAATGTCACGGTAATAGCTCTATAAAACTGTCATTTGCATTTAGAAGTGAAACCTCGATATAAGGTATTTATATAATAGGTATACCCCGTTATTAAGTATGAACTTGAAATGCAAGAATTCCTATTCATTCCATCATTTCATTTTTCAAGAGGATCTCGATAGTAGATACACTCCAATAATAATGTATGCAGCATGCACCAAGGGCAGACTTAATATCGAGGTTCCACTGTACTTCAGAAAGTATAAAACGTTCTGGAAATAAAAGTCTCGTTAACAGCCCGATTAAAAAAGCTAAGTCCAATGAATGGATTAGAGTTATACCTTACCGTCCCACAGTCGATAGGAACATCAGAAAGGCTTTTGAGAAGCCATAACATACCAGTTTTGCTACTTTAAACGGGGTTAGGTCACACGAGATATCAGCTTATGTAAACCGATTAAAACATCATTAAATTTGGAGTTCTATTTTAAAAGACTTGTGTATATATCCCCACTAATATGACGTGGACACACGGTCTTTTAATTTAAAAAAATAAAAATAAAAACATCCACTTACATTATAAAGGTAAAACTCAGACCGTTCATACGTACACAGTGAGGGAAATTATAAACCATGCGTAACAGTGACAGATTGATGTAGCCCAAGTCCCATAGGCCTGGCTGCATAACATACACACATGAACACATGACACGGGGGTTACACCAGACTGATAGAGCTAGATAACGGTGGTATCATTTATGGCTATGTTAATACACAATCTATAACTATTCATGACATAGGGGTCCGCTGATGGCTGACAAACAGCAGGAGCGGAGACACAGCTTTTTCAAGGTGAGGGTCGGGTGGCGCGGGGGAAAGGGGGGGGGCGCTACTGTTAGACAGCAAGATTAGCAAAGCTCGTTTATTCGTATTATAGATTTGACCGCTATGTGCAATGCACTATTGTTGGTGGCGCTTAAATGCATTTCCTCGGCAGCGCTGAGATAGCTGCGATTAAAAGACTTTTACGATTATCCTTATTATTGTGCAGATAGAAAAATACTACATTTCAGTAGGGTACCAGTACCAGTTAAGCGAAGGCTGTCATTATGCTAAGTCAACTGTGCAGTGTTGTGTTTAGCTGATATTCGAATGTCCTATTGACTGGTATAAGTGTATCCGCCAATGAACTGCAGAAGTGATCAGAGCTTCCAGCCAATAAACTTGTTAAAGATCTTATTCCCCCCCCCCCCCCCCCCAAGTTTTTTCTTCTTTTTCGGGAATGAAGCCCTCGCTCGTTGTCTGCACCTCCCCCCTCCCATCATCTCCCCCCTCTTTCTCCCACCTATTTCGCCGCCCTTGGCGCACGATGGTCATGACCACACGCCGCTGATACTATAAAGTCCAGAAAGACAATTTTTTATCTTATCTATCATAAATTCCGGGTCGCCGGTATGACGTGATGTACACTTGTACATACATCTATAAACTCAGAGATACACGATTTTATGTACACAGTGTTGATTCAGATCGTGTTGGTTCGATGTTTATCTCAAACTAATGGCCAGCCAGGGGCGCATAGGCCAAGGTTGAGGCGACAGTTTCTATAGAGAAGCGAGAGGAGAGGAGCAGAACAGGTCAGAGGTGATTTCGTAATCAATGCGGTTAAAGAGAGGATGGAGATGGAGGGAGGGAGAGAGAGAAAAAGAGAAAGAGTGGAGAGATGAACACAAAAACTGATCAACAAAAGCCGGTGTGTCTGTTTGTCTGCTTGTCTGACTGTTGTCTCTACTTGTCCGACTGTCTGTTGTCCGTCTGTCTTCCTCTCGGCCTATCGATCCAACCACAACCAAAATGCAGATTAGCCCCTCGCTCAGCGTATTTTGTTACGATTTGTGAATGCAATTTGTGACAGGTGACAGTCATCTTACTTCCACTATAGAGTATACCAATTTCACCCTGATCTATTTTACCACAAATGTAGCGTAGCATTCACTGGATGTTTTTAAGTGTTGGACAAGAAATGTGCTCGGCAGCCAGTTTGTCTGAGGCCCAGTACTAGTAGAGTTAGACAAACGTATGACGTCATTCAGTCATTTTTACCAGTGGGAGGTGGAGAGGGGAGAGGCAGCAGTACGATGACGTCATGGTAAGTTACATCTAAAGGATACTATAAGGAAACCCTTTACCCGTGTTGGTCTACACTGTTACAGCGTACCCGTCCAGTTAATAAGACAGGAAGCGCCCCTGAGTAATTGATTGTTAGATTAGAGGAACAAACAGCCCCGAGAGTTTAAGAGTTTAATAATACTTCTGTAACCTAATCGGAATAGGGATGGGGAAGGAGGGGCGTGTGGGGAGGGGGGAAATGAGAGAGGGTAGAGGTCAGGGCAATCTGTTAAGGTTATCACAAGATATTCACGAAGGCTCGCAAAGAGTGTGGGCTTCCCTCTTGATTTGAAAGAATGTAAGATGACGCGAGAGACGGAGAAAATGGAGGAATAAAGATTGTGCACAACCAGCTCCGCTTAATCGCAACGTCTTCATTGTGGCAACAGCTCAACTATCCGGTTCCTGTTTATGTATTCCGAATTTGTGAGATGATGGCGATTCGTAAACGTGAGTTAAATCTCTCTCTCTCTCTCTCTCTCTCTCTCTCTCTCTCTCTCTCTCTGTCTCTCTCTCTCTGATGGGAAAGCACCGATGTGGTGATGATACAGTTCATTTAGTCTTAGACTTGTCATCAATCAGTGCTGTCATGAGAGAAGGCCAGTGAGATTTGATATAAAAAATAATGGACTCCAGAACATAATATTATGTGTAGTAGTCTTAAAATAATAGGATAATCCAAATCGTTGTGGATAATCTTGAAAGGATGAGGAGACAGAAGGAGATAAATCGCGGAGAAGTATGGAGTATGGGTTATGTGTGTGCCCTGGGGGCGGGAGGGCGGAGGGGGCAGAGAAGGGTTGGGTGAAATAACAGAGTGAACGANNNGGGGGGGGGGAGAGAGAGAGAGAGAGAAAGTGAGCACCACATTGCAGTGCATCAGTTTCACTAAAGTACGTCTATAATTATAAACTGAAACACGAGCAGATCAATTTTAGAGCGAGAGACGTCAACGGATTCTTATTTCCCTGAAAGAAATGGCGGACAAAGTGACGTCATCAGTTTTGTTTTTCTTCCCGTCATTTCTCGGACAAGATGATTGGCCCGTGGTTCAGCGTCTTCCGCTGTGGGCTGGTGTAGGCTAGTAAGGAACGAAGAATCATAGAGAAAAGGACGGACGGATGGATGGCCGGACAGAGAGAGAGAAAGAGAGAGTAGTTGGCCCCACACACACACACACACACACACACACACACA